>VNJR01002974.1:0-14344 GCA_008042585.1 Drosophila punjabiensis | reverse complement strand
GATATATTTCCTGTTATTAGCCGGGAAAGAGAAAATGCTGCGGGAATGACACAATCCACTTAGGGTTGGACCCCACAGTGTCTAACTAGTTGCTCTAGTTAAGACTGCTCTGGCAGTTCAGAGGGGCCCGGGGAGCCGCAGTCGACTGGAAAAGTTGTGGGAACCAAATTAGCATTTTTCACACGCTTTTACATAAACCACATGAGACGGCGGCGGTGATGCCGGAGGTGGTGGCGGTGGCTTTGGACTACTGAACGACTTCCACGAAGTGACAGCCTATGACGCTGTCTCGGATTACCCGTAATTAAAGCAGTGAGCGTGTCAAACGCCGGGACACACCGATCTGGCAGACAGAGTAACAAACTGGCAAGCCAACAAACCGTCGCCAACTAATTTGTTACACTTTTTCCGGCTAGCAAACACACGAGATCCCTATGATCATGTGTAGATAAATAGGGAAAATTTAATATGTATTTAAAAACGACTATCTAAAAAGGAAAATATCGATATAGAAATAGTATTAATTTAGTACAGATATATATAAAATATTAAATTGGCTTATATTATCCCCTATATCCCATTTAATTATTAATTTACAACCTGTTAAATGCTAACAATTCTTTACATTAATTATATTTATAAATATTTTTCAATAATATATTATTTTTCTTCCTACAGGCACCGATCCAGAGGGCGGACGCCTAAAGTACAGCATCAGTGGACCCGTGTTTTCCGTGGACAGAGAGACAGGAGTTGTGCGCCTGCGCCAGGAGTTAGATCGCGAGACCCAGGACACCGTTGAGGTGATCATCAGCATCACCGACGAAGGCATCTACGGCACCGAACCCAACACCGTATCCCAGAGAAGAGAGATTCCCGTGCGAGACTACAATGACAACCAGCCAATGTTTCTGGGAAGACCCTACACTGCCAGTGTCAGCGAATCCCTGCCCGTGGGAGCCGAGCTGAGCGTGGAGCCACCAATCGTGGTTGTCGATCGGGATGAGGGCATCAATGCCGAGGTTCAAATTAAGTGTGTCAAAGTGAGTACAACAGAACAGAAAGAATTGCTTCTTCAGATAATTTTATCGTAATAAAATACCAATCTCTTCCAGGAGAACGACATCTGCGACATTTTCGAGGTGCGAGCTGTGAAAATCTCCGATGGCAATTACACCGCCCGAGTGGCTCTGAAGCAACCTCTGGATTTCGAGAGTCGTCCTTCTTACATCATGACCATCTCCGCCTCAGACAGCGCCCTGGACAACCGCCTCTCCTCACTGGCCACAATATCCATTAACGTGATCGACATTCAGGATCAGCCGCCGGTCTTCACCAATGCCCCCTACTCTGCCACGGTGCCGGAGAACACGCCCGCCGGAGTGAGCATTCTGACGGTCAAGGCTATGGACGGAGACGTTGGCATACCCAGGGATATATTCCTCTCCCTGGAAGACGAACCCTTTGGGCACTTCGAACTGGTGCCCTTCGGAGATCCTAGGGAGGGCACTGCCGTGCTGCAGACCACCTCCGAACCCCTGGATCGTGAGAACGCTGAGATACTGCAGAATGGCGGCGTTTACGTGTTCTCTATTAGAGCCACTGAGCTAATTGATGGTGCCATTCCCGCCGAGCACTCGCTCACCCGTGTGACCATCGTGGTGACAGATGTGGATGATCACCAACCCACTTTCAGCGGTGCTCATTTCAACGTTTCCATCACCGAGAACCTGGCCAATGGGATGCCGCTGCCGGGACTCTCGATTTTCGTGGATGATCGCGACATGGGCGAGAACAGTCGCTATCAGCTATCCTTGAGAGATGTGGCCAATGCCGCAGGTGTATTTGCGGTGTCACCCACCGATGCTCAGGGCAGGACACCGGTTGTGGTCAAGGTCCTTAATGCCAGTCGTTTGGATTACGATGTTTCAGATCCCGCGCTCCGGAAGTTTGAGTTCGATCTGGTGGCCTCGGTCAAGGGAGTGGAGATGGCGAAGTCCCGGGTGGAGATTCATTTGCTGGATGCAAACGACAATGCCCCGGTGTTTGAACAAGGCACCTATCGCTTTACAGCAGCCGAGAATCTTCCCGTGGACGCCTTGATAGGTCACGTAAGAGCCAGCGATGCAGATTCCGGGGAATTCGGACACGTTCGCTATGTGCTAAAGGGCTTCGGTGCAGATAACTTCTATGTGGACCCGGAGACGGGTGGTCTTTATCTACTGAAGCCATTGGACTACGAGAAGCAGAGCAGCTACAGCCTCACCGTGGTGGCCATCGATGGTGGTCAGCGGGAATCCAATGCCAATCTCTTTATCGGCGTCACCGACGTGAATGACAACCATCCTAGCTTCGAGAGCCGAGAGTACAGTCGCACCATCCGCGAGGGAGCTGCCATTTTCGAGCCACAGTTCTTCGTCCGTGCCCACGATGCCGATGGTCCCACACAGGGAAATGGCAGGGTCAAATACTCCATTGTGTCCGAGAACAGCATAGCTGGGAATGTATTCCGCATCGAGCCGGATACGGGTGAGATTGTCATCCAGAAGGCAGCTCGATCAATGGACACTGAACGTGGCGAGTATGAGCTGGTGGTCTCAGCTACGGACTTCGGTAAGTAAAAACATAATGTCTTGAATAATTATATCTTATAATGTGAAATACTTTCAGGAATTCCTCCTCTGTCGAACACCACTCGCGTCCTGGTTCGCGTGGGCATTTCGGGTAACCAGCGACCTATCTTCCGGGGACACTTTCAGAACATGGAGAACTTGCCCATTATTGGTCCTCCTAGTTATAGGGTTTCCATACCAGAAAATGCCGTTGCTGGATCGAATGTAACCTCGGTGACTGCCCATGATCCGGATGGCTTGGATAGCTTGCTGCGATACAGGATTGTGGGAGCCAATGACAACTTTGAGATTGATGAACTGTGAGTATTGGAGGATTTGACTTAGGTAGTCTTACTTACGTTCTTTCCCTTACAGCTCCGGCTTGATTACGGTATCACCCCAAGCCCGCATTGACCGCGACTCAAATATGAACAGCTTCGAAATCATTGTGAATGCCGTGGATTCGGGAACGCCCATTCCTGAGACGGCCACCACCACAGTATACGTAAATGTAAAGGACATCAATGACGAGCGGCCCAAGTTCGAGCAGGCCAGTTATGCAGCTTACGTCTCTGAGAGGACAGCCGTGGGAGAGAGCGTGCTCAGGGTAAGGGCCATCGACAAAGACCTAAACTCCAGACTGGAGTACGGATTGGTGGGTCCCATAACGGCCACCACCAAGGCGGGAGTGAACATTGCCAATCGTAGCAACTACCGCCTGCAGGAGGCTTTCCGCGTGGACAGTCAAACTGGAGAAATATTTGTAAACGGCACCCTCCGGCACGATGTGGCAGCCATTATAATTTTCCCCGTAGGAGTGAGGGATCTCAATGCAGAAGTGGATCCCGAGGGGCAGGTGGATACTACTGAGGTGACCGTGTATGTGCAATCCTTTCAGGACACCAATCCCGTGTTCAAGAACCCCGGCTGGAGCAGCTCTCGTCCTGTGATTGATGTGAAGATCAAGGAGGAAATGCCCATCGACAGCGCTTTGTTCATTCTCCAGGCCGAGGATCCCGTAACCCGACAGTCAATCACCTCCTTTGAGCTGGTGGAGCCCAAACAAGTGGAGTACTTCCAGGTGGCAGAGCGCACCGGCGAGGTGATCCTTAAGAAGCGTCTTGACTACGAAGCTCTGGGTGAGAGTGGTCCCGATTTCGAGCTCCAGGTGCGGGCCAACAGCGCCGATCGCCAACGTAGTACCATCAGTCGGGTGAACATCACTGTGGAGAACGTGAACGACAACAGTCCCCGCTTCGAGCAGAGTTCCTATAGAGCCACCATTATCGAAAATCGGCCTCATCCAGAGCGAGTGATTCGAGTGAGAGCGCTGGACAAGGACGCGGTGCTCAATGCTCGAGACGAGCGGTTGGGATACCACAAGATCATCTACTCTCTGCAAGGTGAGCACGCCATGCTCTTTGAGATCAACAACACCACCGGGGAGGTTATCGTGGCCAGTGGGCAGATCATTGATCGGGAGCGCACTCCAAGGATTCAGCTTCAGATCAAGGCAGAGGACTCACCTGGCAGGCCAACGGATGCCAAGCAGAGCGTCGTGGATCTGCAGATCGAGGTGTTGGACGTTAACGACAATGCACCGGAGTTTACACAGAAGAAGTACAGTACAGTGATCCCGGAGAACGCCCAGGTCGACTCGTTCGTCCTGCAGCTGGAGGCCTTGGACGCAGATGAGGGACTTGGAGGTGAGGTGCGCTACGAGCTGGTCAATGAAGGCGAGGCCAATGGGCTCTTCAAGATCGATCCCAAGAGCGGTCTGATATCTACACGCCGCAATCTGACTGGCAAGGGTCGCTCTGAACCGTATGTCCTTATTGTGCGTGCCCAGGATAATGGAAACCAACTGCCCAAGCAGCCGACCCTTTCCACCGACACCGATGTTAAGATCTTCATTGGTGATGTCAGTGCCAACGACGGTGTGCCCTACTTTGTGGCTCCCCGTGTGGGTCAAATGGCGAATGTCACGGAGGTGAGAATCCTTTTTGTTTGTAAATATATTCCTTTAAGTAATCTGGACTTTGCCTTTTCAGAATGCTGTCATTGGAGCCCCAGTGTTCCAAGTGATTGCTAGCGATCCCGATGACGAGAACACTCCCTCCGGAACCATAACCTACCGCATTCTACCGGATACTCCGGACGCGGAAGCCTTCACCATAGACGCCCACTCGGGATTGATTACTACCAGGGAATCGCTGGATCGGGAGACCAAAAACATGTACAAGATCCTGCTGGAAGTGAGTGACAATGGACAGCCCAAGCAGTCGGTAACCAGAATTCTGCAAATAGCAGTTCTTGATGTGGACGATCACGAACCACGATTTGCCAGGGAAGTTGTAAGTATAAGAGAGATATTGGAGAAGAGATTGGTGATGATTTTAACACAATATTTTAAAATACTTTTAAAAGGACGAAGGACCCCTGACCATGTCTGTCAAAGAAGAGGAACCCGCTGACACAGTTGTGGGCAACTTTACCGCCGTGGACGAAGATCTTGGCGAAAATGCGGCAATTGATTATGTGATCATCGAGGGAAATAACGAGCAGCTGTTCACTATCGAGCGGAACAATGAGAGCCTGGCTATCCTCAAGACCCAGAAGCCTATCGATCGGGAGCAGGTTGAGTCCTTTACCCTGACAGTTAAGTGCCTGAAACTGGGCGAGCCCGGCTTTAAGTTTATTGGAGATCCCTATGATCGCCGGGACGCCTCACATCTGCGAATCACTATCCGAGTGTTGGACATCGACGACAATCTGCCGCAGTTCGAGCAGCCGGATCCCACGGTGGGCATCAGGATAAACGTGCCCATCGATACCGTGGTGACCACTCTGCGGGCCAGCGATGCAGATGCCGAGGCTCCACCCATCGGACTCTCCATCGAGAACGTGACCTTTGTGCCGCAGTTCTACAAGCGGAGCCGCAGTCTGGCCGTAGGAAACCTCCAGAATCTGTTCACTCTGAACAACCGAACCGGAGAGCTGCGCACTGGAGGCTCCTTCTCCGACTACGTGGATGGGTACTTCTTGATGCGGCTGATGGCCAACAACTCCGCAGAACCGAAACGCCAGGCTCATAGCAACCTCAAGGTGTTTGTGATTCGGGACAAGTCCCTGCTGAAGTTCGTGTTTGCCCGTCCGCCCAACGAGATCCAGCACAACATCCGGCTGTTCCAGGAGCAACTGCAGAGGAAACTGCGGCCCTTGGGTCTGGAGCTGCATGTGCTAGACACCCAGGTGTTCACGAGACCCGACATGAGCCTTGACTTCACCGCCACCAGTTCCTGCTTCCAGATGTTCAAGAACGGCGCTGCCCTGTCCTTCAACGAGATGCAGAAGCTTATGAACTCGGAGCAGCTGCGCCAGGAGCTCATCGACACATACGCCGCCTACGGAGTGAGCGAGGTGGAGTCCTGCTCCGTGCGGAGAACCCACACGGCGGCCTTATTCGCTGGCATGCTCACCTCGGCGGGCGCATGGCTGGTCTTCCTGGCAGCCCTTATAGGGCTGGCTGCCTTGGTATCGCTGTGCACCGCCTGCTGTCTGAAGAAGAAGTGAGTAGATCTTAAAGGATATAAAGGATGCAGGAAAGATTGCTATAATTTCAAATCTCTTCCAGGCTGAAGCGACACAGCAAGCGGAGCCAGCAGGCGAGTCTGCGAACGCCCACGGAACTCACGCCCACCTCGTATAGCTACTCGATGCCCGCCGTGCTTTACTCGGAGCCCATCTACGGGCCATTGTAGCCGCAGCTCATCTTCTGCACGGGACGGTCCAGGTTCAACCACTGACCACATAAAAGTAGATGTAGACGTAGACTAGTAGTGCCCAAGACTCGAGCCCCCTTTGCACCAGCGGAGATCCTGCAGAGTCAGTAGGCTGGAAGGGATCTCCGCTCGGCCGCTGCGAACCGGGACCTTGCAGAGATTGGTAGTCCGTGGAATGCCAAATCAGTCCATATAAGCTTAAGCATACTATGCGCGTGATCTAGTATGTACGTGTAGAACCATTTAGAGTTAGCCTAGGTTAGTCTGTATAAAACATAGCGATTATCCGATTGAGAAGCGTAGCCTAAGTCGAGTCAGTTCTCTGTGTCATCTGCGCCAAAGTGCAGGCTGAAGTCCTCTCGCCGACTCTGCCCTGTGGCAGGTCTGGAATGCATTTATTTTTACCTATATTTATCTTATCGTCTATTTGCCAAACACATGTCGAACAAGTGCAGAATAAATATTGCTCCAAACGCAGCGCAATTCCAGCTCGGCGACCCAATCCAAAATCCAATCCTATCCTCGGCCAGGAGTCAAAGTCAGGCCCCATGTGCGTGTCGCCCGAAAATGAGTGTCCCGTTTTCAAACAGAATGCATATGGTTTCGCCGTTAAGTAAATATATTTATATATATACACCTAAAACTAAGTAGTGTGTCCAATGTGAACATGTGTGCAAATAAATTCTATTAACTATGAACTACGTCAAAAAATGTGAAAACAAAACGCGAGCACTTACTCACTGAAGTGATATGCAAATGAATCGTGGACTTCCGCTAATGTGCTGAAATCCAGGAAGGTATGGGCACTGAAAGTGGGTCTGATCGGTTAAACCTTATATTTATGGGATTTTTTCTGGTTTCAGTAGGCGGCAGCATTGAAGTGGTGCCAATTATCTGCATTGAATTTAGAGTTCTTTTGGTTACTAGGTTATATGATATTTAGATAAAAGAGACTTTTTTAACTAAAAAATAATTTTAATATTTTTTACGCTTTATTTAAAGATTTTAAATATTAACAAATAAAATTTAAATATTAATAGCCATCCTTGAAGAATAGATTGCCTTGTGTCTTAAATTCAAGTTAAATAATTATAACAACTTTTTTGTTACATCTTCTCAATTTTAGGATAAGGGGTTATCATATCTCTTATATATAAACCCTAAGTATAATTTCAGCCATTATCCCTTTGCCCATTTCAAGTCCTCTTAAGTACCAGCCGGTCCTTACTCAAGTTGTTAACGAGCTTCGCTTCGGATTCGAAATTCCAATTAAACTTGCCATGCTTAAAGTAATTGCAAATTCCCATTTTAAAATCGTTTCGAGAACTGCGTCACTATGCAGGCAAGTGTAAATGTAACGTGCAAAGCAAATATCCTGGCACTGGCGGGCTGCAGGATGCAGGCAGCAGGAGGCAGGCGGGGGGTTGGAAAACCCATAAATAATAAATGTTGTTAAAACTAATGTGCGGCGCTCATTAGCCCCTGGCAACGAACCAACGACCAGGGAAACAGGGGATGATGCTGGTCCTGCCCCCGATCCCCTGATCCTGGCCGAAATCAAAGGGTGCATGATGATTTCGGGGGTTGCTGGTGCTCTCGTCCTCATACTCGTACTCGTACTCGTACAGCTCGACTTATTTTTATAACTTTTTAAAGCGAAACAACATCAACTACGCAAGACAGCGAATCAAGTGCTGTCCGGGGTCAACTGAACCTTTGAGCCTTTTGGGGGTTGATCTTCTCCCCGGAGATGGATTGTAATTAAACTTGTTTCCCTCATGATTTTGCCGTGTTTAAAACGAAAGTCTAAAAATTAACATAAAGACCGACTAACCTGGATTGCACTGGCCTTGCACTTTCAGGTTTTGTCTCCGCTAAATCACATTCCACTTGAACAGTGATTGATGGTCGGCAGCAGGGCCATCCTCATAAATCACGCATAAATCACACTCCAAATTCGAGTGACAAAGCGGCTTGATGGGAAAGCCGTCACGGCGCCAGCCATCGAGACTTCGTAAGTTCCAGTAATCGTCAATTAATTCCAGGGGATATAGGGGTACTTTTTTAGTGGGCGCCAAGGGCTTAACTTACAGAGATCCACAAGTGTGGAGCGTTATGGTTGAGATGTGCAACAAATATAGTAAAACATATATAGTTATTTTTTTGATAAATCAAAAATATTATCCTAATACTTAGCAATATAAATTTTGGAAACAAATAACATTAATGAATTTATTATAAATTGGTATAAATTGGTATTAATTCGTAGATATTATCGCTCGCATGAAAAATACAACTAATTAATGCAATGAAGCCGTTACTTATGATTTTATCTGTCTGATTTCTTTAGTTCTTTAGTTCTTTATATAGGGTCTATATATAGACTTTTATAGGAAACCCCTGTGCAGGTGTGCACAAGTCAAGTTTTTACCCCAGATTCAATTCAATGACAGCTAACGCACTGTTTGTCGGGTGTCAAATAGTTAGCCAGATGTCCGGCTGACAGAGCGACAAACAATGCCAACAATTAATGGCTGAGCCAGGACATTCCCTCGTCCTTCTGCTCGGGTGCAACAAATAGTGAAAAGCCTTGCGTGCATAGCAAAAAGTGAAAAGCGGGACAGGCAAGTGAGGAAAGGAATCATAACGGTCGCTGGCCGAGGTGGCAGGACTATAAAAAAGGACTTAGGACACACCCCGGGTTGCGTAATTGCAGTTAACTTGCTCGGCTTCTTATTCGTACTTTTTTTGGGGTAATTTTTGCCATATTTTTTGCAACGATTTTTTCGCAATTTTCCCCGAATTTTCCATTTGTTTCCTATTTGCGGAAACGCGCACAATGGTGGAATTACCACGGGATTTTCGCGCGAATTTCAGAACTAAGCCGGAAGTGGAATTACCAGAGCACGTCGGCTTAGGATCAGGCGAAAGGATTTATATTCTATATGTAGTATAACCCCCATTAAATCGATCGTGCCATGCTCGTTGTTTACATTTAACAATAACTGGGCATGAAACCGGTGTTTTGCCGACATTTTAGTGCCAGCCTTTCAATTCAATTTATGCACAGCGAGCTGAAAAAAAAAATTAACAAATATCAACCATAAATTAGAAATGTCAGATTCATTATGCACATGGCGCTGCATAGTAATTAGGCAGCTTCGCGCGTCCTCGCAGCTCTCTCCAAACTACATAGAAATTTATGACCACTTGATGAACTGAATCCCCGAGTCCGTATCCTTGCCTGGGGTTGCAAGGCTCTCCCATTTTTCCTGGTTCTCCTCCTGGTCGCGCTGGCTGAGCTCATTTGCATAACAATCAACTCATCGTTTGTGGTACAGCTACCATATCTGCCCTTGCTCCTTGCCACAGGACGAAGGGTGCAGCTGATTCGTTGCCTTCCTCGAAATGTTAATGTTTTTCGTACACTGGCAGCGGGTGTGAAGTTGTAAAGTTTAATGTATTGTTTGTCTAACAGTTTATTCATTTGGAAAAGGAATATATTAGAAATGGGTATTTTTCGAATGCGAGTAGAATAAAAAACAGCTCTTCTATGGGGTTGGGAGGAAACTTTCGTCCTTTAAATAAGCGATTCTATAAATCTTTCTTCATAATCAGTCGTGTGTAATGCAACTTATTTTCTTCGAAGATAATAAATCGGTAATTAAATGTCAGGGGAGTAAATAGTAATCACGATTTTGGATAAATGCCTGAATAAATAATGGAACATTATTGCTTATACTTACGCATTACCTTTTCCTGCTCATATAATATTAATATAATTTGTATACATTTTCTAGATATTTAATCATTAATAGTATATTTAACAAATTCAATATCACTCAATTTCTTTTTATTCCAATTATGCAACTGCATTTTTCACATATGTCCTGTTTCTT
Source organism: Drosophila punjabiensis (assembly GCA_008042585.1). Lineage (NCBI taxonomy): Eukaryota > Metazoa > Arthropoda > Insecta > Diptera > Drosophilidae > Drosophila > Drosophila punjabiensis. Next base: position 4,051 of record VNJR01002974.1, on the reverse strand, counting down.
AAATCAGTAGCACTTAAGGATCCTTGAAATGTCCTTTAACTAGCCATGACTGTTCCATTTTCGACTGCATTCACTTAATTTTCCGCAACCTAAATCAAATTTTCTGGTTTTATCGTTCGTGGGCATGAACATGATCTCAATTCGATTTGCCTAATGGAAGACCAGCCAGGACCAGGATATAGTTATCTGATTCTTGATTTACATGTGTTAACATTTTCGTTTTTGTTTTCCCTCGGACGCGTACCACTTTCTGGCTCAACAATGTGACATAAATCTGCTTAAATTTGACTAAAACCGCTTTGATCGGATTAAAAATCAGAGCTCGCACAACATTTTACAGTTTCAAGCGAGCGAATATCGAGGGTTACATACATCCAGTGCATCCGAATACGACAGATTGGAATAAATAGGTCCCGGGTGCGGTACGGGCACTAAATGTAACAAAATACTCGAGCGGCTGTTTGTTTATCCAATGTTTTTCGGTTAGATGAGCACACAACTCGAAAGCGACAAAGGTAGGGCACGGGCACACATGCGTTTTTTCGAACAGTAACGAATACGACGGGGTCGCACACCCCGACTCAACCGGGTAACTTCACAGATTTCACAGATAAACCAATTCGAGCAGGGCAATGAATGGGCGAAAAGGTCGTCCAAGTTGCCGCCAAAAAGCAGACGTGTATCTGCGGCACCAGGACGAATCTCAGCCGCGGATGTTTGATCAGGACCAAAAGGGGTAATAAAAAATATATACATGCGAGGGTTCAAGTATTCGCACGTGCGGCGGCAAAGGGTTACGACATAAAAAATCAGCACCGACTTCTTGCTAAAAAGGCGTAAAACAATCAATTCTGCAAATAAATTTCGATTTGCGAAATGGGAATACCAAAAAAGGCCAAGGACAAATTGGCGCTGTGTTGTCCGGAACGGTGTGATATATGATCCTCAATTTTTCATGCCTGCCGACACCAGCAAGGGGTGAACTTTGATTCTGTTTTATCGAAAGCATATCGGATCTATTTGACCCAAAAACAAGCTCATGATAAGTAATAAAAGAAATAAATATTGGATAAAGTACTGTATGTTCAAAGGAATTAAGAAATACGTTGAATTATACATTGAACTTGTATGCCTTTAGCAATCTTAACCCGAAGTCCGATTAAGTTTCCTTGTAGGTATAAACAGATATATAACCATCTATAATTAAAGCTAAAATACATTTATTTACTATCCATCGATCGGTTATTGATGCTGATTACATACCTTACAGGTTCTAAAGTTTTTTTTTTTTTTTATTGCGTTGCAAGGCTACTAAGATATAAAAATAAATATTTTATTATAAAAAGATTTCCGAAGTAAAAAGACTTGGTTTTAATATATTTCAAAATCCCCTTCTCGAAGTTATTTTCCTTTCTTGTTTTCTTAACAATTCCTTTTGTAAATAAACAATTTGCTCAGCAATTTTACAAGTAATCCCAGAACATTATTTATATACATATAACATCTATTCCTTAAGAGACCCCAAAGTGGGCACTTGTGTTTCAATCGGTGGTAACTAATCCTCAAATATTAACGGAAAACTGATTCAGTTTGTGTATCTGGGACCAAAACCCAAAGCTACCGGGAGCACTACGCTTTGTGCAGTCTCATCGGACCGCACATCAATCGCTCTCCAAGGACCTGCACTTGCCGCAGCCGAAGATGGCATTGTGTTTCCGCCTTTTAGCATGTCCATGGCAATTTGTTTCCATTTCGGTTTCCTTATCGCCTTATGGGCATCGCCAAATTGTTTTCCCTGCCACGCAGTGCATTAGCATCCCGGCGAATGGGAGTGGCAGTGGTAAGGGAGCGGAGATGTCGTCATTGATCCGCCGATAGCCATCAAAACGCAGCCACCCTATCCCGGAGCAGCCCGCTGCTAATGATGCCGGGGTCCGTACTGGGTTTCAGCCTAGTCCTCATCCCTGCCAGAGACCTGGAAATTGAATGCAGCTTAGCTGGCTCACCCGCTGCGTATTTGCGCCTTTGCCACACAAGAGAATAAGAGAATAGCGGACCCATGCGGCCCAGAATAATGATTATTGTAAAGATAAATCCCAACACCTCCAACAAAGCTGCACAAATGACAAACGCCGGCTTAGCGATAGAATTTCTACCGAAATTTCTACCGAAATTGTATTCATAAACCCAACATATAACGTAGTGGGATTTTCTGTGACTCGAAAGAGAAAGTAACTCTTTTCTGAGTTTTTACCGTAAGAATACTTTTTCAAACAGTAGATCACACTCCTTTAACCCCTTAGAACTCTTATTAAAACAATTCCCCCATGTTCGAGTTAGAAGATCCAGTGAGTCCTTCCAAGTCTTAGATGCCGCATTCCACGTGGTAGTTCCAGCATCTTCCGCACCTTTTCACCCTTGCCTCGTAACGGAAAATGTCAGTCAGTCAGTTAGGCATTTCGAAGGTATAAAGCAGTTTCCCTCGACTCTTGCCGGTTCATTCAACTAAATAATTTGAGTGGCATTCATGCAGGTCCACTGGCCCACAGCTCGCAGCTAGCAGCTCATGTTTCAGGATTGCCGGTCCTGGCTGACTGCTGCTGCCGCCTCGCCGCCGCTGGTACATTCGTTTTGTAATTGTGTGGCAGGTGACGGGCAATCTTTCATTGTTCGTGCTCCGTACTCCGTATTCCGTATTCCGGAGTTCAGTTTCTACTTGAACTCACCCCATGTCGAATCGTAAGGGCGCAAAATGCCCCCTACAATAAAAACAAGCTGCAGTGCACACACACACAAGGCCATTCGCTGTATGTGCACTGCAATATACAATATTTATTTGAATTTAAGTCCTTTGTTTGGGATCTCAAATCCGCGCACACAGAACCATAGAGATTCTCGCCATTGAGTCGCAGGGTTGTTTGCTTTGGCTACTTTTTTCCTTTGACTTTACCCTCTTCCCATCCCGATTGATTTCAATTTTCTGCCTCGTTTTGATCGTCAACTTTATTTGCAAAAATAAATCTTTATGGCTTTACATCGAATTTCAATCTTATCACGGTAAAGTTCTGGCCCTGACTAGCTCGCTTTCCTTGCATTGCAATAACTGATATAGAGAATCTGGCTTAACCTACATAAGTGGTCCATCGATCGTACATTAAATACAGCTAATACCTGGTACATGTCGGAGATGCTTAGGTCTAGGCTTACGTCTACGATGGCAAGGTACGTATCCGCTTAGGCTAAATGGACAACCGATTTGTACTACATAGTCGAGAAGATGTGGAATATGCTGAGAAGAAGAGTGCTATATCGGATTGTTTCTTGACAAGCACTCTTAATTCAGATATTCTACTGAGATCGGCAAAAAAGAAACCAATAATGTGATATTAATGAGGCTTCTGAGACTGATAAAGATTCGAAAGGAATCTAAATCGAATTCAAAACAGTTTCAGAAGTCTCTGTTGGATGGTTATTTTAAAGACATTGGTTTATCTTTTGAAGATCCCTCTATAACGCGGAACTCAACTGAGTGCAAGGATTAGCATTGGCTTGGAACTGAATCTCCTGTTTCAAGGAGAAATGTGCTACATCCTTGCAGTCAATTGGGACCCTCACTTACTACCAATATCAACTGATGGCGCGGGGCTCGAGGAAAGTAAAAGAGGGAAATTCTGAGATGATAGTTGCAAGTTAGTTTTAAATAAGTCACAGGATCATCTCCAGCAAATTCCCCTCAGTCAGTTTCCTACAAGTCCGCGATATCCTCGAACATATCACGCTGAAAAAGAACCCTAGATCGCAGCTCTGGCCCCCAAAACTGTGCTACACCTGCGGGGCGTAATGCTTATAGTTGTGGGGATGTGGAATTGCATGGGTGTGCCCAAGTGCTCCCTGATCCTCCGGGTAGTCCTTCCACGGCGGCGTCTGTGTGTAGAAGCTGCTCTGCTGGTGAATCTCCGAGCTCGACGGTTGGATATTGGCAGCTGCCTCGAAGCTGCCCCGGAATATATCGTACTTCTCCTGCGAGAACTGCTGCGGGGGGCTGGACTCC
>VNJR01002964.1:0-86901 GCA_008042585.1 Drosophila punjabiensis | reverse complement strand
AACAAAAAAATCGAACAATTTCGAACAAATTAAATAAAATCATAGATGTCTTATAGCATTCAACTAATTTTGTTGGTAAAAAACGTTTTTTTTTTGCCTAAATTTAAAATTTAAATAGAAAAATAGGTAATAGGAACAAAAAATATTTTGAAAAAAAGCAAAAATATTGGAGGCTACCATTAAAACTTTTTATTGGCAAATTCAATGTTTTTGAGAAACAATAATTGGAAAATAAATACATTAACATACCTCCAGTTGGCTATTATGACGAAGAAGCGTCAGAAGCACGCAATAAAAGATACTTTATAAGGCAAATAAACTGCATCATACACAACACCATAGTAGAGTCAATAATTTCACGGATGTTTTCAATAAAGCATTAGATTTATCAGATCCTGTTAATTTTCAACAAACCCTATGAAGAGAATTCGAAAGCATAAACATCTCGCCCTTGCCACAAAAGATATAAGCCTCTTACCATGAAATTTGAAGTCCTCGATCAACCTTATGAGGATATAACCGTTTCGCATGCCAAAGAGCTTAAAAACTAAGACAATTTGTAATTTTCAATTGTTTTCCAATCATATTCTTAGCATTGCATCATTGCATTATTGCCGGTCTATTTAAAAAATAAAAAAAAAAAAATTTTGGGTGGGCGTGGTTCCGCCCATTTTTCCAAAAAATATTTCTAACGGTGTCTATAATCATAATAAAAAAACCGTTTCCAAAAATCTTATTTAGTTTACAAGTTATTAATTAATACCACAAAAATCGGCAAATTCCCCATAGTGCATTGGCCGGCGGCCCCAGTAATTGGTTTGGGGCTTTTCGGCCAATTGTTATGAACATGTCAAAGTTAACGACTTTGACTGTCAGCTGGTCAAAGTGTTAAGTGGCCACAGCAGAACGAGGTGTTGCTGCTCCAGCTCTCTTTCTATCTCTCTCTCTATATATATCTATCTATCTGTGGAAAGTGGCTGCAGCGGCGGCGGCGGCGGCTGCCATCTGGCGGCTTGTGGATTGTGGGGGCTTTTGTAAATAACAATTTATCTTCTTAATAGCATTAAATTGCAACTTCACAAAGCATGTGGGCACGACCGATGGGCCCCAGAATAGTGCAAGACTTTGATATGCCCCTTGGGCTGTTCCACTTAATCGCCAGCTAGATGGGCAGCAGTCAGGATAATTGAAAGCCTTTGATGGGCTAAGATTTAGACAGAAAGTTGATTGAATTGTTGGTTGAAACGAGGAGCGATAAAGAGGTTTTGAACTCAACCTAAATCTGGGTGCCACAGTGAGCTCTTGAACATAAATCATACGTTTCTCGATCGAGTTGCCAATGCCAAGACTTCCTTTTTCAGATCAAATCAAAGCCTAAAATGCATATGACCTTTTAGAGAATTATCAATTTGGTTACATCTTAATAAACGTGCCGCCACTTAATTAATGCAAATGCTGAATAAGCTCGAATATAGCTTTGGAAAATCAGTAGAACTAACCTTAGACATGTACTTAAGGAGTAAAACCAGTTAATGTTGATATTTGGCGCCTGGCACAGAGATATTTAAATGGCATTACGATACATAATTCATTGTTTGATTTGCGATTAAAAGTCATAGATGCTTATGACAATGGCGTCATCAGGCACATCATACGTTCGTTCGTGACATGATCTTTGTTTTTTTTTTTTCTAGCCAAAGTACTCAATTAAATAAAATACGTAAAGCCAAGCACAAGCCACTGAAAAATAACAAAATAGAAAAGACAAAACACGTAAGTCCGTTTGGCTTGTGTCAAGCGCTTCTGCTGCCTCTCGATTTCCATGTGTGCGGAACGGAATGGGGCGTGGTTGAGGCGGATCCAAGCCTGCGACTCGCTGCTGCATCATGCTCCAAGCTCCAAGCTCCATGCTCCATGCTCCACGATACTCCCTCCCTCCCATCAGCAATGCCCCATGCCGATTGTGAAGTGTGCAAAACTTTCAAACACCTCTGCTGCTATTAATAGCTGCAAATATTATTAATGACTGGCCAGCCAGCCAGCCTGCCAGCAGCCAACTGTGCTGACAATCTAGCCGTTGCACTGTGGTAGCCATGCATCTGATGGAACGGAATTTAATTTAATTAAAAGTAGGGAACAAAATATAGCATTAGGGCTCTGGCTATGTAATTAATTTAGCTAAGGGTTTAATGGAGTAAAAATAAATGAAATAACTAGTTTTAAAGTGGGAGAAATAAAGAAAATGAATAAGAGATAAAAATTAATAAATATCAGTAAAAGATGAAGGTAATATTTTAATAAAATAAGTACAGTCCCTAGTATCAGTATCACATTTTTTAAAACCATTCCTAGATCTACAGCTTCTCAATCAATTTTTCTATTCAAAACCCATCGTACCTTTGGGACAATTGAAATGCAAACGAGCTGGTGACCAACTGGTAGCTCTGGCTAACTGCCAGTAGCAGGTGCAGTTGCCATCGGGCCAGACCAGACCAGGCCATGTGTGAGCTCATCAGGCGGCACGCACCCGGCGATGAACGACCTTGGCGAGGGAGCTAGCATCAGGAGGGGGCGGCGCATCGCAATAATTGACACGCGTCCCCAGCATCAGATCAGCATATTAAATTGCAATTAACAGATAATTACGGCCAAGTGTTATTGCGCAGACAGCGTGTAGAATCGGCCAGAGATATGTTATAGCTGCAGCTGAAGATGATGAGAGGAGGCCATTGTTGCGAATCGATTGTCAGCCTTTCCAACGCCTTTTCCATTCGATCCACTCACTGCCCAGGGCATCGACTAGTGGGGCACATGTCAAATTGATTTGTTGTGGCTTTTCCCCCCAAACATGCACCCAATGAGCTGTGACAGGGAAAACCCTTTCAACTCAGCCGAACAGCAGAGCTTTCGTGTACAAATGTTTGGTGGCAAATCAGCGGAAATTCTCCATTCGCCAAATACGTCTAAGGAGGGTGTGGTGACGAAAATTTATGGCTGCCTCGGAGGTTACATTTATTTGTATTGATTTTTATTTAGGTATTTTTTTGGAAGAATTAAATCGTAAAGAACAACTGCTCAAAGTAAGGAACCAGTCTAGAAAACAAATTATTAGTTGACATGAATGGGAAAAATGTTTAAAGATCAATAAAAAAAACTTATCAATTGAATATATAAAGGGACAAAATATTTAAATTTAAAATTTACTATTATTATAGATATTTATTTTTGGAATATTTATTTATTAATATTTTTTAAAAGGTTGTTTTTAGTGTTTTGTGTGACTTAAAAGACGACATTTAATGGTCACAGTTAGCTAACTCAACTGCTCTACTTACACTTGAACCTAATTGACCTGAAAATGTTTTCGCTTTTACAGAAAAACATAAAATTCCTCCAAGCACAACATGCAACTTTAATTTCTCAATTATGGCGTGCAGTGGATATACCCTATAAGACCCGGAAATGCAGAATGATTATTTAAGGTCGAAATACTTATATTCGTATTTCGACCTTAACAACCAAAAAAAAAACCTGGAACCAATAAACTATAATGCAAATAAGGCGAATTTTGAGCCTTTAATTATATAATTTAATAAATAGCAAGAGGTACCTAAAAGTGTAACCCATTTCTAACTATCCTCTGTTATTTGTGCTTGAACTTTTTGCTCTGGGAATTATCTCCGCTAAATTATCGCTGCTTCTGTCGCCTTGCAGCTGTTGTTCTTGCTTTCATTTGTTGGAGCAAGTGACTGGGTTAAAGATTCTCCCAGATCTACAGTTTCCATTGTTTCCAGACCCGATCCACACTTTTCCCGCCACCCAACGGTGCTTTCTGTTGCACCTGACTGCGTTTAGATAAATATTTTTTTTACTATTTTTTTTATGACATGAAATTATGGAATACCATGACATGTTTGCCGGCAGAGATTTATTTCCAATAAAAGTATATTCAACATTTTTATGGCTGCTGCTGCCGATGCGCCGCTTGACTCAATCAACGAAAAGTCACAAAGCATAATAAAAGTGCAAACAATTATATAAATTGTACAGAGACATGGTCAAGCGCAAATTTCATGCACTGTTGCCCGATGGTTTTGTGGGCCCAGTGACCTTGAATAAAAAATATATGTATATGCATATATCTGTGTATTTTGCAAACCGAATATTGTTTTTGGCAAATTAGCAAATGCAAATAATAGCTAACAACGGATATATGTCATTGATATCGGTGTCACTTTGCATATAATGACACTGAGCCACAAAAATTAAAGTTTTTTGTGAAAATATGCATTATATTTTAAGTGCTTTTGAATTAATGCCATCACAACAAATTAAAAGTTCATATATAATGATTTTACTATAAACAACTTCAGTAAAAGCAATAAAAAGTATTTTTTAAAATTTTCTAAAGGCTACTGTAAGTGCAAGTTAATTATTCATTTCCCATTGTATGCTTTTTATAGTTTTTTAAGTCTTTTGTCTTCTGTTTTATTTTATATTTTCTTAAACGTTGCTTTTTGTAAACAAAAAATACACCAAAAGCTTAAAAATGCTCGTAAAATCCCCCCATTTTCATTGTATATTTTTTTTAAGGCGACACTTTACATAAATCAATTCCTTACCTACAAGGTATAAAATAATTTATCCAGCTTTAAAAAAAAATGCTGTCTATTCTAGCTTGTTTAATATTCTCCAAGTTTGGCACAAACCTCAAGGTCTGCGCGATTCTATTTGTCAATTTGATTGTCGAACACATGTTAAAAAGGTCCCCGCCAGTGATGGGATTTATGCAAAAATAAATCGTGTTTACTGTGTCTTAAAAAGGCATTTAATTTTCGTTTAGCCATGTTGGCTTTATACTTATACTTATACTTACCTGTTGATGGCATTTTTAATTAGACACTTACTAAGCTATTGCCGCTGCAACATTGGACGCGGCTGCTGGAGGCCCAAGACCCCACATTGGGCAGAAGGCTACCCGGCTTACTAGCTTTGGATGGGCAGGTCGGGTCCCAGTCTCAACTCATCTCGGAGTCCGCTTCATTAGCATCGGGTTTTTGCTTTATGAAAATAGCGCTCGCATAAAAATTGATTGCCGCCAACAAAGCAATTCCAGCAATATACGAGACTCTTATATATATGGCCAGATATTTAATTATTTTCCACAATACAATGTATGCATGCCTCTGCCCCTTGCCCCCTCATTGAGGATTATATTGGCGACAGCATTGTATAAATTTATGATCTCATATCCTTAGACTTGAGTGGCTTAATGTGGGATTATTTTGAAGCTTTAATATGTCAAACACTATCGACTTTTTTGGCTTAACAAAGATGTCAGGTAAGTCTTGACAGCATAAGCAAAAACACTCCTATTTTGATATAAATTGTTTAATAAAATCTTATTTATATAGTAAAAATAAATACGTTATAATTATATTAAATTCTCCAATAATTCTTAAACTATAATTGAGGAAAGACAAGGATTTCTACCCTATTTTACATATATAACTTCGGCTTTAATAATTATAAAATAAAAGCTAAAAACCTAAACAAATTTGGAAAAAACTTGCAACTACCCGGTTTATTTTCCCCTTCCATCTCCGCTTTAAAGTTCATTGTGCTCAATAACCAAAAGAAAATTTTCGGCTATCCGAAAATCACGTGCTGAATGTCGGCGACGCCGTTATGCAATCGAAATGGCATATGTAAAGCCTACTGATCGGATTGATTGACGGAACTGTGCTACACGATCCGATCGCACTGTCGGCGCTATTGTCGTCCAGCCAAGTCCAATCCACGCCCATGTCCGAGCTGAATATAGCTGAGATCATTGGTAAAAGCTCATGTCGCAATATTGCTGCTTGTGGCACTGAACAAGCTCGCTAAACGGTCGTATGTGAGCGGAATACTGAGGCGGATCAGGCCGGCAGGCAGGCAGGCAAGTCAAGTCGGTAGCAACGGACACTTTTACGATGATTTAATGAGACCGAACTCCAAGGCGTAACACCGGGGAATGGAGAGCGGCCCAGAAGTGGCACAATTTCTACTCGAATGTTATTTCTTCAACGCCCGGGGCACGAATCAAATCTAACTGGAGTGCCAAAGAGTGCCCCATAGAGAAACAAACAACATTATTTTGAGCTTCGATTTGGGGCGAACAAATCCCCTCGCGATAATCAAGAGGCCAATTCAAGCTGACTTCATTGATGGGTTTGTGGTTTCTTTTCTTTTTGTGCAATACTCTTTTAAAGAGCACTTGAAATGGGTGATAAAGTATAACTTTTAATTAAAATAATCTCAGTGATTTATTAATTTATAATTCTTTTATAAAATGCTTCTAGTTAATAGAATTTATGCCTAAAGCACGGAGAGGTCTAGACAAAGACAAGCCTAAGACTACGGTATATAAGACCATTTCTCAGATACTTTTTGATAATGCAATATTTAGATATATTTAAAATCTAAACGTATCAATACTCACATACTTTATATATGTATTCTTTTTATTTATTAATAAAATAAATCAATACCAAGAAAGAGTACAACTAGTTCGCCTTCTGCCTGTTAGCTTCCAAACCTTTCTTTGGTTTTTTCTTCATTTTGGCACTTGGCTTTATGAATAATGATTCATAACTGTGCTGCCTGTGTGCTGCGCTCCCCTCCACTCCCTGTTGGACTGTTGTTCGATTCTTGAATTCGATGTACATGTCGTTGCTATCTTGTTCCTACAAATCGCGTGCTGATCGAGCACTCGCTGTACCCCGGCAGCACCTGCCCTGTGTTCCTGCCTCGCCCTCTGTCTCTCTCCCTGTTTTGTGTTTGACAAGAGCGCTACACACGACTTTAATGATTCCCTGCGGTCGGTTGGTCGGTTGGTCCGTAGCTCCAATAAGAATTATGACTTTTTCAATGTGATTTCATTAATTCTGGAGGCCGCCCCCTCCTTGATACCCCCATTGTGGCTGTCTTCCTGCGCCGTCTGCGATTCTTCGCCGTTGGTGTTGATGGGTGACTTTTACTTGGAGGCCCCCTCTGGCCATCAACGCTTTTGGTTTTCTAATTTTGGCTTAGCTCTGGACTTGGCAAAGCGTGTGCCAGTTCCTTGAACTCGTGGCCAACAACAGGGCAACTTAATTAACTTTCAATCACTTTTCGAGTTCTAGAAAAAAGTGTAATTCATGGTGCTTGGTTGAAGGGGGTCGTTGCATAATGGTAGCCAAAAGTACTACAGAGGGGCCTTGGGCTAGGGAAAGGTGTTTGAAATTATACAACATTATCATGAAGTTGGAAATCTGAAAGTTCTGTTTAATAAAACAAATAGTAGATAGAGTCAACTGATATTAATGATAGACATTTAGATGTTTTTTGTTAGAAGGCAAGTGCAGTTTTCAACATTTCCCAGTTTTAACTTGAAGACTTTTTCAATTATCCTTTTTGGTTTCCCTCAGGCTAATTGCTGTTAGCCTTTCGGCAAATAATTTGATCCAAATTAGACCAATGCAGACCCAGTTTGGTATAATAAATTCTAGCTGATTTCAAACGAATTCCAAAGCGGACTCTGAGTGGCATTTGAATAGAGGAGCTGTTCGCTCTCAGTGGCTGCCAAACTGTGTGCCGCCGATTAAGTCGGTGATCTCATTGCTGTCCAAAGGCAGGCGTGCAGAATTCCGGCTAAGATCGGACTCCGTCGCCTTCTTCTTCTGGTTCGGTTTCCCCTTAAAGGAAATACACTGATTTTGAGTGAGTAGTTCTTGGCTTTGTTTGGCTTGTGGGCTGTTTTCGCTTCGCTTTGTTCTAATTGCGCTTGACTGATTTTAATAGCCGACTTGTGTTCGACTCCCTCGGCTATATGTTATTAATCAAGAAGGCCGGCCGTCGCCTCTTCCCTCTTTTATTGTATTATAATTGCCTGGAATCATGGCCATGTTCGGTATGATGTCACCCCAACCAACCGGGTAATTTGTCACTCATCAAGAGGAAACAAGAGCCGTGACTATAAGAGGGCCCAAGCAAATCAATGCCAATGACCACAATCCGTCTCAACACCTACTCTTATGCGGCGGCAGCCTCAAGCCTATAGCCTCACGCCTCACGCCTTGCGCCTTGCGCCATCTTCATCTCCATTCCCATCTACCATCTCCATTTCTATCGCATGAGCAGAGCCTGCGGACGCTGCGACCGAGTCCAGTTGATGCCACGTCCATAAACTGTGCGCTTGTTTGTTGGTTTTTAATTGGCAGCGCCATAATCTATCATTAATTTTGCCATAAATTGTTTCCATCAATGCGAGGGCTGCCGATCCGGTTGCCAGCGCCCCAGCGATCGCTTTTATTTATTTTTATTTTTCTATAAAGCGTATTCTTTTTATCTGCGTTTGCAAGATTTATGCGCGCTACTATAAAATAATATGCTGCCATGGCAACGCCAGTGAGCCAGCGATCCAACCAGCCATCGGGCCAGACGATTCGCAGACGGGAGGCTGGGGTATGGGGTGTGGATAAGGCATGGGACTGACTCCTTTGGGCCGCATCCTTTGGGCCAATGCCAACTATTTAGCTGGCTAAAAATAGCGCCTGGCACACACTCACACACATACACATACCGCAGCAATTGCAATCACTCAGTTTGTTGCTTAAGTCTTTTGTTTTATTTCTGTTTGCATTTTTCAGTGTCAGGCTGCCGCTGCCGCTGCTGCTGCTGCCTGCTGGCAAGGATGAAGGCAATCGGCTGGGGATCGCCTCCTCCTGAAAGTGAGTTATGCAGTCAACAGTTCATAGAAAATATCTACCCAGTGTCTGCGGCCAGCGCTTCTGCTCCCAAAGATCAGCCCCAGAATACACCTAGGTATATTTATTTCATCACAATTTAAGGTATTTCCCTTGGTGCCAGGCCAAAGTGCTTTGATTTCCCATCAAAAACCTGACGACGTTCAATGATTGGCTTAAACAAAAAAAGTGAAAAAAAGAATTTTAGGAAATATTTAGCTTTACTTAAAATATTTGTAGCCATTCTTGGAATGTTTTGCTAAATGGAGAGAGGTTTTTATAGAAAGAAAATTAATCCTTTTTCCAAATAATAACTCAAATGGAGACTTTTTCCAAGTGCATGTTATGAGGACGATCATACATCAGAGTATGCTGCCTTGATCGATTCCAGTTGGCGCATAGAAACCCCAACCCTTTGGCTTTCACTGACCATCATCAAACGCGGAAGACCGGCAGTCTGTGGCAGAGATTTCAATAAAACAACGCCAATGGGGCTAAATGGGGTATTGGGTATTCATGACGGGCCAGGACCGAACAACATGGAACCACCACCGCCGCAGCCGCAGCCGAAGCCGCAACCACCGGAGCAACAACGAACCGGACCATTCACATACACACATTTTGTAATAAAATTAATGACACGTCATTACCTTAATATTGTTGTTACAATGTGAGCCCCGCAAGTAGTACTCGCACTCGCACTCGCATCGTGCCATGGTCTTGGCCTGGTCGTGAAGTGGACTTGGCTTGACTTGGTCTTGAATGCGCAGACCCTGGAACCGTTACCAGACTCGGTCCAGAGCTGGAGGGTGAAAAAATTTCTTCATTCTTTTGGGCCAGCACCCGTCATTAGTTCTAAAGCATTTAGCGTTTAAATTGATAAACAACATTTACATGCAAATTGCGGTCATTTAGCGATAACATCTTTCTGAGTCGCCCATCCAAACCACTCTGGGGGCAGGCAACGGTTCTCAGGCCCCTCTACTGCTGCTCCTACTGCTGCTAATGAGCCTGCCTGCACATAATGGCCCACTACTTGGTAATTGAATATTAGCCCCGTAGCTGAAGTGGGCCTAGAGCTGTGGAGGAAGATCTGCTTCAATCGCTGCGAAGCTTGACAAATTTGCGGGGTCAGTTCCAGTAGTCTTTCGGTGGCACAGGATGGTGGGATTTATGCGAGATCGGCACGCCATGTTGTGACGCTGTGAGAGATGTGGCATCTTAAATGCCAATAGTTGCTCCCCATTGATGCCTCGGAATTCGTGTAATTGCCCTGCCCGGGACAGAGCGATGTCCGCCTTTGTGACAAGGACTGTGACAGCCAGATAAACGTTAATTGATGGTGCGTGATATGAGCGAGAGAGAGAGAGGGTACAGCCAGCCAGTCAGCAAGGATGGTATGGCTTCAGTTGGTTCTGGAACCATAAGCTGAAGCCGAAGAAAGCATCCACTCACACACACACCCACTCAGCGAACGATAATCTCCGCGGGGCACTTCCTGGTTGCTGCACTTGGCCCGCAAAATTGCACAATTGGGATGCGCATTTACTTATGCAAATTACACATATAGTGTATACACGAGACGATGAGCAAAATATTAAAATATTTTTTATGACTTAATAAAACATTTTTTATTAAATTCGAGCAGACGGCAAAAGCCAGAGTCCGGCATTTCAAATGCAAATCGCATGCAGAGCCACAGAGAGCAAGCGCCTGCGGGCTTGCAGGCTTGGGCTTTGACTGCGACTTTAGAATTTGAAATATCTTTGAATTGCAACTGCCAATCGTGCATGAAGTCGGACCGAGAGCCAGCCAGGGCTATAGCCTCAACTCTCCACAGTTCCCGCCCCAAACCCAGGTCCAAGTCCAAGTCCAACAGGCAGCAAAAGTAAATGTTTAAAACATAGCGCCGCCGTGCACTTTTCTCTCAAGGCAAGCGTATAATTTAAATTTAAATTTAAAATAAATAAGAAAAGTAAGTTGAGGCAACCAGTAGGAGTAGGGTGTTAAGGCACTCTAGATAGCCTGGTAAAGGATTATTTAAACCTTATGTAATTATAACAAATCATAGAATTAAAGCAAAAACAGAGATTAAACAAAATAATTGACTTTATTTTCCCATATATATTTAATCCTTTAAAAAAAAAACTCGGGTAACTGTATTATGGTTCTTACTGTTCTGAATCCAGTTACATTTTCCAATTAATAATCAAAATTCAAATTCTCCCCTTTGCATACAACCTACCTGCTGCTGCAGATCATATATCACAACCCAAACCGATATAGCCCCAAGGGAAAATACCTCAATTTCCTCAATGATAAACCCTTTTCGCTAAAACCCATATGCCCCAAAAAAATATGAGTTTAAATATTCGCCAGACAGAAGACCACATAAATCCAGAGCGATTGCTCGCCTGCTGCTGCTTTCATTTCAGCAGCAGGAAGAAGCAGCTCACTCCAGAATCGAAAATCGAATGCAATTCAGAGTCAATCCAGAGCTGATCCCGCTGAGCGATTCGGTGGTGATGCTGGGCAGTAGTAGCAGGAGATCATAAATCTCCTGGACATGTGCGTGTGACGGAGCCACCAACAAGGCGGCGATTGCGTGCCGGGGAGACAACCACATATATGGGAGTCGTCTGCCAGCGTTCAATAAGGCGTGGCCCAGGCAGAGAAGCGAGAATTTCAGCGGGTTCTGTGGCATTTCGATCTAATTAGACGAAATGCCAAAGATGCTCAATTGGCGCCTAAGTGTTTGTGACCAAATCGGGGCAGCACTGATCTGATTAGGCCATCGGAATCGCATCGAAACGAATCAAAGCGATCGCGCTTCTAATGCCAACCGTCCGCGATTGGGCATGGCAAACAAGATTCAACAATTTGTTGCCGGCGGGCCATAAATGGACCTCCGCTGTAACGGTAACAACAGCTTCGCTCAGCTTAGTTCAGTTTGCTGTGATTTTCATTTCAATTGAGTTATCTTCCGCAGTCCTCCGCGGCTCTACACCCAAGCCAGTCCCACATCCAGCAGTCAGCTTGATCTGCTAATTTGCGGTTAGCGTTAATGAACAAAGCGTCGGGAGAACACTGAGCCTAGATCACCGAACAGCTGGCCACCCACTCGGCCATAAACAAGTTGGCCTGACACTGGCCAATGTTCTTTCTTTATTTTTTTTGGCCATGTCGGCAAACAGCTTGCTAATATATATGTAACAACTAACTGTACATGAAGCGACAATATATCTTTAACATCAGGCAGGCCGCGAAAAACGTAGGAAGATTAAGCTTAGGATTCGAATATGTTGTACCTCAGCTTAGATTAAAATTAAATTATAAACATGTATTTAAAACTGTAATTTAATTCTACTTTACTTCTAGTTTATAATAAAGACTTTATTGCTTTTAATTTCATACTATATTAAAGTTAGTACTTCCTATAAAAAATTAAACCACTTCTTCAATTTTTTAGTAGTATGATTTGATAGTTTTGAAATAGCTGTAATTAAAAACTAAAATCTACCTCATTATGTTGTTTTTTTCTGGTCTACAAAGCTGCACCCTGACACTCCTAAATCCATCAAGCATACTAATTTAAAACCATTAAAATGAGCTCTTAAAAACATCTATAAAAATCGCTGCCTAAGGAAATACCTGTATTAGATTCTCTATAAGATTATAAACATATATTCTAGCTATTTTCCAATTCTTCTCACTAGTTTCAGGTAAGTATTTCTAGCTTAAGTCAAGTTCATTATACCCAGCCTGCCCCAAGGATATCGGGCAACGAAGAGGCCGCCAGCGTACCGTGATAGCAGCAACTGTTGTTTATTTACTGGGATGCCGAGAGTGGAGGCTGCTAGAGGAGGAGGAGGAGGTTTAGCAGGAGGATCAGCAGACGGAGGAAGAGGTGTAGCAGGAGGAGCAACAGGCGGAGGAGTTGCCGGTATCGTGTGCAGGCAGATAAAATCATTGACGACTGGCAGCCGCCGCGTATCCGTATCATGATCGCCCAGAAAAAGCACTCGCAATGCGAAAGCTGCACTGAAAGAATAACTATGAGGCTTTTAAAAATAAAAGTCTACATTTTCCAAGTAAACGAACAAGTTTCAAAGGTAAATTTAACTTTTATCTAAAATAAAATATTATAAACTAAGAAATGTTTTGATTAATCTCATTTCTGTTTCTGTTCTTTTCAATTTTTCCCTGTGCGGCTCAGCGCACTTGACTTTGGCTCTAGATCTATGGCGGGATGCGCTGGAAGCAGTGGCCTGTCCACACATTGCACTAATTATGTGGCTGCGAAGGAATCTAGCGGTTCTGCTGTAATTTTTCCGCCATTTCCGTGGGCGATGCGCGGTTCTGGGTGAAATTTTTTTGGCTGCCAAGGCAGTTGCAGCAGCAGCTGCTGCTGCTGCTGCTGCTGCGTGATTCGAGAGATGGGAGAGATGGAGATCAGCTCTCGGGCTCACGGCCATAAATTAGAAGTATGTCATTTGGCAGCTACCGCGGGAGAAATACCCAAAGATCCAGAAGAGAGATGCAAGAGATCCAGAATCGGCATTCGCATTCGGCTATAATTTCATGCCCAAGTCGGGGGAAGTGAGTCGACGACGACGACGACCCACTCTATGGATATCCAATTTCGTAATAAAGCATAACGAATTATATGCACTCGACTTGCTTTATTTCAACTGACTGGACTGTGGAGTAGAGTGGCTCTGGCTGCTTTCCGCTGTGGCCAGTTAACGGTTTTGGCCGGTGGTTGCCTGTTTGGGAGTCTCGAGAGCCAAGCCGGTAGAAGAAATTGCATGCTGCAAACATTTTCTGTCTCTCTCCTGTCTTTTTTTCTTAGTTTTTGCATTTTATGAAGCAGGCCCAAGAACTCTCATCGAATATGCGATTTATGCGGCAATTTGTAAACGAAAATGGCTCTTGCCAAGAATTATTATTGTCCATCATGAAAGGGGAGAGCTAAGGGGCCGCTAAGCCGCAGAAGGCAAAAAGCATTCTGAAACGTTTTGAAGCTGAAGAAGAGGCTCTTAGCGGCATTTAGCAAATATTACGAATTTATACCCATTGCGCATGCCATAAAAACAAAACTATTTTTCCGTGTTTCCCCCTCCTCGCCGACCTAGGCCTCTCCTTAATTTCTTTGAGAGATTTCTGGTTGCAGGAGAACTTGCCATGATGAATGCTTGGAGGATATAGTTAAATTATAGGGAATGGCAAAAGGAATTTTTAGTAGTTTTTAGTTAAGGAAGCCAGAAAGCTGACGTAAGTTACAGCAGCTTTGTTTTTAGAACTCTTAAAACGGTATGTAATGGATATGTACAATGATAAGAAGGCCAGGAGCTTACATAAAATGCTTTTAATGCTTTAATACGCAGCCAAGAAATTGTATAAGATATATTACCATTAATCTAATAGTTTATAAAGGTATTTACAATCTACAAATGGAATTTTGCTTTAATATTTCAGTAATTATTACTCGATTCCGACTTCATGGTCGCCATCCTGGCAACCTAACTTAAATTTCAGATAATCAGCTGGAACAGATCCTCTAGAAGAGCGGCAAAGAACGCATAAAATCTGGTAAATGGGAAGCCTTGAACTTGACCCGGCCAAAAGCGGCAGCTAGCATACAACAATAATAATAACAATAACTGAAGATTCACAAACGAAATCGAAGAGCGCTGACATTGACGCCTGGCGTGGCCCGTGGATCTGGTCTGTGGGCAGTCAGTCGACCATGTAAGGGGTTCAAGCTGTTTGGGGTCCAGGGAGCACAGCTTGAAATGTTATTACATGCGGGTGAAATATAAAGGTGGAAAAAGGTGAACAAGAGTGGAGAAAAAAATTAAACCTTTTGACACAAGGCGGAAAACGAAGATGGCGTTGTTGTTGTTATTATTGTTGTTGTGGCCAACATGTGGATGCTGCCAATTACTTGTTGTAAGCCATCAACATCAAGCGATTTGGCCAGGCAGAAGTAAAAGCCACTCGTTGGCGGTGTTGGTGGTGTTGATAGCCATCTTCTTCAGCTTAATTTAGCATGTCTGCGCGGCTCAACACTTTTCGCAACGCAAGGCAAGGCACCAGCTCCAGCTCCAGCTCCGACTCCAGCTAAGGCCATTACAAGTCCACGTCCAAGTCCAAGACCAAGTGCAAGTCCCATTCCCTCGACTGCCAGCGACGGACGTGCCCATTTGGCAACTTGATAATCTCTTTCTTAAGCGCTGCGGCCAGCGCCAATCACTCAGGGCTCACAGCTTACAGCTCACAGCTCAGAGCCCCGGAGAACCGGAGAACCCTTCGGAAGAACACTCTATTCCAGCCCCCATTCCTCATCATCAAACGTGAGCGCTGTGTTCCTCTTTTCTGTAATTGTCTTAAATCAATCACAGAAAAGTGTTATTATGACAGCGTTATTAATCGTGACAGCGCACTCTGCAAATTGCCCGGGAACATTGGTCAGAGTCCGAGGGACTCTTGGTTCTTCGGTCGGTCAGTCAAAGACTGTCTATACTCCATACCATACCATACCATACCGTACCGTGTACCATGCGCCTAATGATTTGAACTTGGACCGACATTAGTGCCATAATGCAGGGACTAAAGGAACCACCTCCTCATCCGCCTCCTCGGGGAGTAGGGTTCCATCATCATATGCGGCCCACGCGGCGAATGCCATTAAATGCAAATTATTTCCATTTCTGTGCCAATTGCTGTGCTACTTTTGCATCTCTATGGCAGAGAGTCTCGGCTTTCCACACCATCCCAAGTCCATGTCTGTTCCCAGTTCCATTTTGCCCCGTTCCTGTTCGTGCGCATCATCAAAAGCAAATCATCAGCCAAAATAGAAATGCCATTCCACGTACACACCGCTGCTACCTCCAGCCAAAAGAAATTTCTTCGTAGTTTTATTGATTTTTCATGTTCTACAATTGGCCCGACCGCGGGGTACAGTGGTACGAAAACGAGTAAAACATGTTTTGGAAAAGAATTTAATTAAAATAGAATTTAAATGATTTTATTTTGTGTAGAAAAGTATGGTTTTATTTTACTGGTTTGTTGGTGGTGTTTGTATAGATATATATAAGCATCTTAGATCTTAATTTAAGTGTGTAATAAATATAATAAAGTTGTCAATTAAGGGGAAAATTACTACAATTTTCTAGTAATATTGCATGTATTGTAGAAATGACTGCTAAAGTGGGTATTCAACTCTAGAGCGATCATATTTAGCCACAAAATTAACTCGTAAGTCAGGACTTTGAGTTCTACTGCTCTAAATTGACATATTAACATATTCAGAGACTACATATAAATATTACATTTATTCGAAAATACTAATAATTAAACTAGAGAAAAATCGGGTTGGTCTCACTGTACCTCCGTATAGAACGTCCATCATAATTGCGGTGCTGCTCGTTGTTCTGTGCATCTGATTAGAATAACAGAGCCAAGACCAGGGACAGAGAGAACTGGCTAGGAAATGTGATTGCGGCTGGCAGGAAATTGAGGTCAGTGTTATGATTGTTTTGCGGATGAGTTTTCTGCCTTTGTTTCTCCGGCATATTTTCGCAATTTGCGCTAAATTGGTAGAGAAACGAGAGACGAGAGACTCCAGTGGGCTTTGCCTCCTTTATAGATGGGCATTCTTTCGGGGTTAGCCACAGACGAGGGACACTCAACCCGCATCACTGTTCACTCTTCACTGTTCACTGACTCTCGAGGCTGATCAAACAAACTGGGCTCATTAGAAACCAGAGAGGAGTCTTTGGTTTTTAGCACCGACTTACAAATGCGTGGGCGTGGCAGATGAGGTAAGACAGGCGCTTAAGCGATTCGCGCCTATCCACACTGAAATTGACAGCAAAAAAGAAAAATATATATATTTTCTAACCGGCCTTCTTCTGCGTACGAAAGCAAACCAAACCAGAAGCTCTGCCTTTAAGCCTTCCCTGATTTATTATTTGCCTGTGTTATTTGGCTCACACAGGCTCACGCCCCTGCCGTAGATCATGCCTGAGCTCCTCCAGGTCTGTGCCTGGGGCCCAGAGAGGCACAAACACATTCCAGTTGACAGTTCATTTGCCTATGTTGAGTCTGCCTTCCAAAGAGGGGAAAAAAGCAGAAAAGGAAAGGCTTGCATACGCAATTTATGACTGCCACTGCAACTTCAACTGCAACTGCAACTGCCACTGCAACTCCAAGTAGTGGCAACTTGCTTTTCTAATTAGCATTTACAAATGGCTGCCGTATCGAGGGCCCTTCGTTGGCTTTTGGTAGCCGGCTCATTAGGAGCTGGAGTACTGACAGGCGGCCAAGTGTAGCTGCTAATTTGTCACTGAATGCTATTTGCAGAGGCTTGGCCAAATGTTTGCATGTCCCAAGGGCTAGGTATGCATTTATGGTAACAGAAGGGGCTTTCATACAAAGTGACTGTCAAGCTAGACTTTATACAAATTGATTTTTTATTAATATTAATGGTAAATACTCTTTTAATTAATTTAAAACTATTAATAAATGAAATAGCTTAGAATACTTAGAAAATAAGATGTTACTTATGTATTACAGTACAGACCAGCAGGAAGGCCCTTGATTGATCCCTAAACAAATCGTTATCTGTTCAAAGTACCTACTTAAAGACAGAACCCTAGCAGCAGCATTTAATGGTTTTCAGTCACTCAGAGCTAAGCCTTCAGCTGCAAATTAACCAATCACTTAACATTCAAATGCCGGTCCAGAGCACACGTGTGCCAAGGACCTTCTTCATAGAAGATACCTTCTTGCAAGGGGCCCAGAGTGCAGCAGCTGTCATCCCTGGCGACTCGAAGTCGTCTGCCTAATCAGCATCGAACTGAGGCAAAGCTAAGCTGCAAGCTGGTGGCTCTACCATTTTTTAATGGCTTTCAGATCGCTGTGCTCCAGGTTCTGGTCTGATCAGGAATTCACTTGCTGGCCAAAACCAAGACCAAGACGACGTTTAAGCAGTCAAATGAGCGATGAGCAGCCATCGAGCAACTGGTTTCCTAAGCCCCACTACTGCCAGCTAGATCTATGGGTTCTTCCATTTAATATTCGGTCATGGATTTGCAGTTATGTGTGAACCACCGATGGGTAATTGGTTGGCTGCACTCGGTTTGATCTGCCGGGTAGAACCAGGGGGCGAGAGATGAAAGTGTGTCAATGGCTTAATTGGCTGCTGCTGTCTCTGGTGGGTGTTCGATCAATCATTTCAATGAGCTACCGTTAACCTGGCCAAAATTCACCTGACAGATGGACTAAGCGAAGGCAATATCGTGCCAATCTGATGGCCACGTTTTCTTCTTTTCTTTCCCGAAAAAAATGACCCAAAAAAAATAAAGCTGAAGGCGAAATTGCACTTCTTTCATGAAGAGATTATCGATGTAATTTCGGTGATCTGTGGTCATTTGCACCTTAAAGTTTCTGGAAGCCAAAAATGGAGTGTGAATAGGTTTTGGTAGCTCATTTAACTTTAACTGTTCCAGTTGCCTTAGGTCGGAGTCGGAGTAACCTAAAATTTAACAACTTCTTAACTTTTTATGAAATCTGTTAAACTAATTTTCAAAATGGAGTTAAAATATATTTCCAGTGTAACCAAGACCGGGAACTATCATCAATCTGTCTGTCTCTTTGCTTGGGCCAGAGTTGAAACCTGGTCGAAGGCCTTGCGGCAGCTTAGCCAGTGCAAACCCTTCATTAAAGCTACTTAAACTGCGGCTACCTAGGAGGGGGGACGACTCTGGAGAGGATTCATCTTTAATTGGCAGTCGACATGCAACAGTTTCATTTTTCAATGTTAACTGTAAAAACAAACACGTTATCCCTGGGCCGTTGTAAACAAATCAATTTGGCATCGGCAAGGACCACACTAGAGCTTGAACCCGGGGACCTTATGGAAGTCTTACAAGACTTACCAGGAATTCAATTAAGCCGCCCCAAATGGATCCTGCGTGAATCGATGCCACAACCAGGCAGTACGAGTATGTGTGTCTGTGTATAAATGCAGACCCATAATTAAAAAATTTTAGCTCTGGTTGAAATTAATTTTGAATATATACCCCGGCTCCGCATACACACACTTGACTTGGACATGGCCGCTTTTGATGCGGAGCCGCCGCGCAAATTGCCTAGCCGAGCTGAGGTATCAACTCCCGATGATGAGGCCAAGAGCCATGGGAACAGGGATCCAGAGATGAGATGAGTTGGCCTGACGCGCGGATTAAGTTGAGCATTCAAATTGAAACTGACATCTTGGCCGAGGCCTCTTCACTTCTCCACTTGGCTCTTTACAGCCAAGGAGCGTCCACTTCACACCACCGCCAGTCGCTTGTCAACGCACCTCGCACCGCTGCTCATCAACGGAGCTGGTCCTGGACTCCTGCCACTTGGAGGATGGTCGTAAAGAATAAAATGAAATCCCTGGCGATTAGTTACATTGTCTGTGCCCTGTGCTAATAAAAAATAGTGCCAAAGTCGTAAAAGGTGCGGGGCAGATTGCGTTTTAGGGCCAACTTCAATGCCAAAATCCGTAATTAAATGCACATCAAATAAAAGGTTGGGAAATATTTGCCAAGACGTTGCTAATTCAATTAGACGAAGAGTTAAGTGTTGGGCAGCTTCTGTTTTGTATTTGAGATTGTGTTTGCGCTTGCATTTGACTAATTGCCAGGCAGCTGCTTAGGTGTGGGAGGAGGAAGTGGTCCGACGGTTATGCAACCAGGTCAACACTGGCACGATTTGCCAAGCTCTGACTATGATGAACACCTTTTCCGCACGCCCAAACAATCCATCAACTGCCTGTGCATAAGAGCTGCGAAAATAGTTACCTTTTTAAGCTTAGGTACTACGACGAAGCGGAGCTAGGTGATGTGTTGGGCAATCTCTGGCTCGGAATTCCTTGAAGATTTCATGATTTGCCCCTAAATTAGTACACAATTATGTTTAATATTAAAAAATTGCTCTGTTCCGACAGCCCAGCGATTATCTTTTCGTTCAGTTTAACAGAGTTTTTGTGTAGGCAAGTGATGTGATCTTTCTTAAGAGATGATTGCTGACCTCATACTCTGCCAGAACCTAGAGTTTTTTACAGGTTTCTTTTTTATGGTTTTTATGATTGAAAATAATTTATTTTTGCAACAAGAACTTCTGTAAGCGGATGACTCAAGTTACAATACAATATTTCTTAAGGTGTGTCATTTATAATTTTATATTCTTAATTGTTTAACCTCTAAAAAAGTAAACATTTTATGGTTCTGGTATCCGCACCTCTACAATTAATCATGTAATGACAAATCAAGTTAACCAAAAATTATTTTTATTTGGTGATCACCCGTTGTGTGTACTTGAGAGTCATTAAAGTAAATAAAAAAAAAAAACTTCTCCATATATAATATACAGCCAGTGAGTAATACAAAGAATAAACCGCAATGCACTCGGGCTACGAATATTTGCAGTGTCTAATGCAATTTGGTAGAATGTCAGTCAAGTGTTGTGATGTCATTGCATCGATCGAAAAATACCACGAATGAAATCGAATGCCAAATTTTTGCACACACCGAGAGACACGATCCATAAGCAGATGGTTATTTATTGTTGGATATAGTGGGTATAGTGGAGCGACCCGAGAGCGATGGACACCCACGTAGGCGTTGATTTTAAGCTGATTTCAAAGCCAGACAAATGTGCGGCTTAGCGTAAGAACGGAGTTTTGCACGCCCAGCGACTTAAAGCGAAATTCAATATGGTTTCTTTTTTTCTTTTCGCTTGTCTCAAACATTTTTCTCGAATTTTTATGTTGCGTCAGCGCGTACAAGTCAAGTTCGTTGCCTAAGTCTTTCGTTTCGTTGAGAAGAAACCCAGGCAAATTCACCACCAAAGAGCACGAAAGAGAGTCTGCTTGATCGAGAGAGGGAGAACGACTCTTCAGAGCGGTTTGTTGCCAATTGGAATTGTCAAAACAATGACGTCACGGCTGTAAACAACAACACTCGAAAAACCAAAACAAACCGATGCCGGCCACGTGATTCCACCGACTCAAAACCCGTTTGCCGTTCAGCAAGCTCTCTGTTTTCCAGCTGGAAATCGCTTTGTTTACCTAAGAGAGCGATCGGAGCCCCCAGAGAGACCAGAGCGATCTCCCGCTCACGTGCTCCCGTGGAGGCCGTCCGCCTCTGCAATTTGTGCATTTGGTCAAGTTCAAGTGTGGTGGCGGTGGTAGCCCCACCATGGTGGTGAGTTCCTTTCGCCGGCTTGGCTTTGCTTTTGGATCTTAGCTTTTTGGCTTATAATCTCGGCCCGGAGAGTCGCGCGCCTCAGTCAGGCTGTAAACTTCAATGTGGTGATCGTCGATCTGTGCGCTGCGCTGTGCTCTTCTTTAGCAATCTGTGAGTTGAGTCGTGCCCTCTCGCTCTGTCGCGCTTACGTGATGCTCGTCGTTCGTTGACCGCCGCGCTAACGTCATTTGGTGCTTACGTTTTGGCCACTTTGGGGGGTTCGCTGGGGCAGCTTTTGCTCGCCTTGCCGCATTCCGAGTCGTGCTTAATAGCCAGCCAAGTCGTCAGCGCGCATCGTCGACGCGTCGAAGAATAAGGAAAAAATTAAAAGGAAAATCATCGCGTCTTTGCCAGGAATTGAATGATTTCTCGTGTGCGCGCTTCACTTTAATTTTTTCTTAATTGGAATCATTAAATTGTGAGAGATTTGCCTTCTAAAAAAATTTTGCTTTGTGTTAACAGTTTTTATGGAAACCAAATAAAATCCTG
Organism: Drosophila punjabiensis; assembly: GCA_008042585.1. Taxonomy (NCBI): domain Eukaryota; kingdom Metazoa; phylum Arthropoda; class Insecta; order Diptera; family Drosophilidae; genus Drosophila; species Drosophila punjabiensis. The sequence goes on along the minus strand of VNJR01002964.1, from coordinate 65,342 downwards.
AACTCTAAATCAGACAAATAATTATGAGAGATGTGATAATTGAATAGCACTAAAATTTATAAAAATAAAACTGTGTTTAATAATAACAATGGAGTCGAAGGATTGCTTAATAAATAGGATAATACGATTTATCTGTTGAATTGTTATTGAAACTTTTAAGGTTCATTTATATTGAACATTACTAAAAATATTTCTATCCGAAACTGAAAAGGATACATGAGCATATGTTTTTGAAAATGCCACAGAAAGTTTTAAAGGTGTTTAAAGAATTAAAATTAAAAACTTCCTGAATGGCAGACAATAATTTTTAAACAGTGTAAACGAAATTTATTTAACAGACTTTAAAAATATAAAAGTAATTTCTACGTGAGTTTAATGTGCAGAAACAGTAAGACCAGTGTTAAATGTATTTTTTTTTTAGCAAAATATTAAACAAAATTAAAGTTCTTAAAATATAAACAATAGAAATAATAATGCAAATAAACTTCGAAATTATCAAAAATTAAAACTAGTAATTATAAATGCACATTTTAATAAATTCAATTAACATTTTGGCTAAAACATTTAAGAACGAACTACAATAAATGCTTTATGGTGATTGTGACTTTAAAAATAATTATACAAGAGTGTGTGAATTTTATAATTATGAAGGATTAAATGAGTTGGAAACTAAAAACTTTATGTTTGCCTTGTGGAAAAATATATTTAATAATATTTAAATACTTTTATGTAACTCTGAAGAAAAAGGATAGACCTTTGTTGCAATAAATATTAATTCCCCAACTATAAATTCAAGTTGCCAAGAAGACTGGAAATTAAATTAAACGCATAATAAACCTCACAAAAAATCGTTTAAAGCTGTATTTTGTCGCTACCTATATACAATTAGCCAAATTGGCAACAATAAAACAAAACTACAACGGCTGGCGAACATGCAAAACCTGCAGAATCAAAAGCAACAGAAAAAAGCAAACGACAACGCCAACGCCAACGCAATCAAAAGCCAACAACTCTATAAAAGAAACGAAAACAAAATAAAAACGCAAGCCAGACGGAGCACGAGCCTTTTGGCATGAGCCTCCTGCTCTGAGTCAGCCTCAGATTTAGCTCCGCAGCGGACTTGGCTCTGACATGGGTTGTGTTCTTCTAGGGGTCCCTCCTGCTGCCACCTTGGAATAGGCAAAATTAACTAAATTACAACATCAACATCAACGGCAGCAGCAACAGCAACGGCAGCAGCCAAAACGAAGCTGCAGCAAATTTGTTGCGCATGCAAATTTATGTGTAAGTGAACAGCAAGCAAAAGGGGGCTCTTTGCTCTTGGCCTGGCCCAGCAAATAATTGTGTTTAAATAAAGTTGGGGCTGATGGTGCTGCTGCTGGTGATGCAGCCGCTGCTGCTGACGCTGCTAGTGCTGCCTACAACAATCTGGGGGCTGGTGGACAGTGGCCAGATCTTGGATATCGGTTGGGTTCGGCATTAAGCCATATCCGGTTCGCGGGCCTGTCTAAATTTAGCGCTTAATGAAGCCGCTGTAGCTAGTGCTGTTGCTGCTGCTGCTGCTGCTGGTGATGCTGCAGCAATGTCGTTCAGATACCGATGCGGATTTGCCAATGCAAACAGTTCGCAATAACTCATCACAATTGGCAAATTAAACGCCAACACAACAAATGATCGGCAGCGGGCCCAATGCAATTTGTGAGCTGCAAAACTGAGGCTGGCTGCAGCCGCCGATGATAAATGTTCGCCCCTCGCTTATTTATGGCCACTCCAATTGAGTGCAATTGATTTTTGCCTGCGTTGGCGTTGCATAACCATGACCAACCACTAGCTCATCCTATTTGCAGATCTCTCTGAGCGACAGAGAACGTGGATAAGTGTAGGGAGAAAACAGCAAACTGAAAGCCATACTGCGGATACTGTGTGTGTGCGTGTTCGTGTGTGTTTGTGCCCTGTGGCACTCCAAAAGTACAACAAATATTGTCTAATTCGTGCAGTGAATAAATAAATAAATCAAAGAAACAACAGATTAAAAAAAAAAAAGAAGCAGCAAACAAAATAAACATCTCCACACCAGCCAACACATTTTGTTTTGCGGAGAAATGAGTAACAACAAATTACTGGTAAGTCAGAAGCAATAAATACATAAGATCTTGTCTACTCATTAGCTTATTAGCCTAAAGTTTTGACCGCAGCAAACGAGTTTCAAATGCCTTGAAATATGCGCTCTTCGATTGCCAATTTATTTATGGCTTTTCATGTTATTTAATTTAGTTTTTATTAGCTTTGTGGTGGTGTTCCTCGATATTGCGGTTTCTATTCAGTTTAAATAATACTTAATTATTTTTTAACTTGCCCAATTTGTGACTGAATTGTGTTCTTAAATATTTATTTCATATATGGAACTATTTATTTCAATTACGAATTTGTTTAGAGGTTAAATTTTCAGAGATCAAAACAACAATCTCTTCGGGAATCTGATCTCATTGATTAACACACTCATTTATTTAATTGCTGGAGCGTTTATTCTTAATCAAGATGTATTCAAGTTTGTTCATTATATTTCACTGCCCATCAGCTGAGCCGGAGTTTAACAATTGTTTGTTAGTCAGTTTCACATGTTTCCTAATGCTGTCTATATAGCACTTATATATCTATATTTGTTAAAGCTTTTGCTGCTCATTGAGGTGAGACGGTAATGTCTACCGCCCCTCGAAGGTCGAGTAGTAACTGCAAAATACTTGAGGGCGGCAAATGAGATATAAATTTGTAGTTTGTGTTTATTTTTTTTAGCAACATTATTAATTATTTTTTGATATAGCGTGGGTAAGAAAACAAAAAACCCTAAATCTTAATTTATTTTGCTCATGACTGCCTTTTGTTTATTATTTAGTTTGATTTAACATAAAATATTTCCAAGGCGTGTTAATATATATTTGCCAAACTGGCTGGCTTGTGTGCCAACTGGCTTTTGTTTAGACTTTTCTAGTTATTTTTAAAAATTATTTCACACAGATTTATCTGGCGCCCGCGGGCATGCGGAATTCGCCAACACGTTTCTGCTTAGCTTAGTTTTTGGTGCTGCCTGAATGGCCCCACAGCCTTGAATATAAATCACAAAATATAAAAGTACAAAAGCAAAAATAAAGGGAGTAGTAATAAAACTCGGACGCTAATGCAAAATTAATCGGGGCTCGGCACGATACAGTAACAGCAGCAGCTTCAGCAGCTTCGACCTAATATTAAGTAATTTTATTATGGGAGGCCTTAAACATAAGTGTTTTAAAATAAATTTCAGCGGCTGCTGTTGCTGCTGCTGCCCACTAATTGAATTTAAGTCAGCCTCCTGCCGGGTCACGAAGGAGCAGAGAGAGAGATACAGAGGGAGGGACATCACTGGCAACACCTCTACATACTTGCATATATATGCTTACAATATATTGTAAAGTCCGCTGAACACAATCATTAAGCGCAATTTACCTACAAAGTCGCATGCCGCCAACATGGGCCGTGCAAAATGATTATTACCATACGCCCCGGCAGCGGCAGCCACAATGGGCCACAAGGGGGCATGGGCATGGGCATCGGTGTATCAGCAGCAGCGGCGGCTTCAGGATCGGGGCAACGGGCCACCAGGCAAGCGCAACGAAAGACTCGAGGCACGAACTTGACGTGCTCAAATCCAAAGTGTGGCAAATCAGCTGTGGCATAAGGCAACCAGCCAACGGGCAATGCAGCAAGCCCGCAAATAACAAACTAAACAAATAAATGCTTAACACAGAGAGAAGGGGTGGAAAAATACACACAGCATAAAACACAAATCGTGTGTGGAGACAAGTCAAGTGAAAGCTGGGCTGGGCTCTTTACGAAACACGGTCTCTGAATTTTTTTTGTTGCTCACTTCTTCGCTACGGCTTTTTCTGTTTTCTTGAGCACATAACAGGCAACTGTCAATAAATAATCAAAATAAACCCGCCCAGGCAACTTAAAATCATTTGCTAATTGACTATTTTTGGTAACTTGTCCCGCTTGTAAAAATATTTCGAAGGAAGCCCAATCCAAACTGAAGCATTTCATGAATTTGTGAAATGATTTTTCAACAAGTGATGCAATTCTTCAGACCAAAATGCAATTGATATGAGTTGGAGGCTCCACGAAGTGGAAAATGGTTCAAATAATACGTTTATGGTGGCCACTATTTTATGGCCCCGAACAAATGGCTTAAAGAGATCATATCTTAATGATATGCATCGGTTCTTCGCAGACTGGCTGCTGCAGTGAAAACAAATTAAATATATATAGCATTTCCAAGTAGTTAAACTCCACCTTCGACTTACTTGCGAGAGTCTAATAAAAATTTAATGGCTTTCTGGAGAGACTGCCCTAACACTAAAACTTTGTCGCAGGCTATATACTCGCACACTTTACAACCAATTCCCTTCTTATTTCAAGAGCAAAGTTCTTTAACTGCTCGCCGGCTGCTTTCCCACAGGGAATTTTTATGTCACCTTAAGTGTTTTCGCCTCGAGCTGTCGTACAGCGACATGAGATCATCAAATTTATTCCGCACGCATCACCGGCAATCGGATCTTAACTGTCCGAACTCGAACTGAGCCCATTCACGATCTCGACGACTGGCGTGGTACGAAACATATGTAAAAATTCCCCAATCCTATTAAAGGCTTTCGTTAAGTTTTTGGGGGAATGAACAATGAGAGAAACAATAAATACTTATATATATTTTGTTAATGGAAAATGAATGATGCCGCTTCTCCCCTCAGTCAAGGCGAGTGTTGTGTGTGTCTTTGAACTTTCGCATTTTGCTCGGGTTTTTTTTTTCGGCCTCATATGGCGAAATTCGTGCAATTCATTATGTCTGAGACGAGAAATACTATTGACAGTAATCGCGTTTAATAACACAAACGATTTACAGTTATGTGTGAGAGAGAGACTAGAGCCCAGAGGAATGGCCGAAAGGGCAAAAGAGCAATAAGCATTAATCATCAGACAGCCAAAGCAAACTATTAAAGAGGCTTAAACGAGCCCAGAACCAGGCACCAGCACCAGCAGCAGCAGCAGCAGCATCAGCAGCAGCATCATCCGCACCGTTCCCGATCCCTAGACAACCCCTTAACCCATTCGATCTCATCGTTGCCAGCTAACTTATGCAACAATTAAGTTTTATGATTTCCATAAATATCCAAGCAGGTAGTCCCCAAGTCCCTGCCTTTACACTCGGATCTCATCGCATCGATTAAACTAATTAAATTGTCATAAACTTTAATGGAAAGTTCTGCTTTCAGCCAAGTTCGCTGCCCAAGTCTTTTGTTTGCTTAAGCCTCGATCTTATTCGCTTTAGACGGTAGATTTTTAGGCATAATTAAGGTCACAGCTAATGCGATTAATACACTTATAGCCGGAGACCTCAACCTGTGTTCGCATTTATATTAAATTGTCTTGGCAGAGATGCGTCAGTAACCTGGTCGGTCAGCTGTTCCACCAGCTTCCTCTCGCTTCTAATGTCTGTGCACTCTCGCACTCAAGGCAAACGACTTTGGGGGTCTGTCTCGCATGTGTGTGCATTGATTTCATTCGTTTCTTATATGCAAATGTTTGTTTTCGGCCAAAAAAGCAAACCAGTTTGGCATTTGGCCAGTTGTTGCTCTCCGGACTGGCCTGTTCTGACATTTGCAAACGGAACAAAGCCTTCATTGGCACCGTTTTAATTGCGTTAATTTTTTGTTTTCTATAATATATGGAGAACATTGTACAATCCACCCACGTTGGTGTTTATTTGTAACTGTAAAGATAACGGATTTGGACTGGAATAAAGTTCAGACATCAAAGATTTAGCTTGAAATAAAATATGTATAAATTTTAAATTATTCTATACCTGAAGAGTAGGTGTGTGATTCAGCTTTTGAACAAGTTTTGGTAGCTCATTTTTTAAAAATACAATCATATCAAGCTTATTTTAAATATTTTATACTTAAATAGCTGGGAAAAATAAACTTTACTTTATTGTTATAAACCATAATTATTGTATGCCAGCATTCCTTAGTTCAAATTTTAAATTTAAAACTAGAATACCAATTAACGCTTAAATTAAAGTTCTGTATTTACAACCCTCAACTTGAACGTTAACAGTTTACTAGAACTGGTTAGCAATCGAATTTCCAAAGAATTTTTATAGGAAATTCCTGTTTTATTTTTTTTTGTCAATATCAAGATTTTCGAAAGTCATAAAAATATGGCAAAGAGTTTATAGATTTTTCCAGTAGATGCTGGGACCACCAATCCAAATATGACGCCCACGTCAACAGCGAACTATCCAGGCTTAAAAGCAAAAATGTATAAAAATCCGGCAAAGAGCGAGGCGATTTTTATGGAGACATCAGCTGAGGAGCGGCAGGATAGCAGGATGGCTGAAGGGAGCTTACCATAAGCACACCATTATCATGATGATTAAAACTTATTATTGGCGGTGTATTACTATTATTAGTAGACAGATGGAGGGATGGACGAATGAGACGGACAGTCAGGCAGGCAGGCAGGGCGGTAACACGCACGCCGACGAGCCTGTGGGATCGCTCTCTGGATATATAGTATCCTTTCCCCTAGCCCGGTATATATGCATATTTTTAAAACAGGCAGCGCCCGAACATGTTATTAATACGTAGAAACAAATAAGCAAAAACAATAAAAGCGGCGAGTGCCGTGTGCCGTATGCCGTCTTCGGGTTCGGCAAATACTTGGGCGAAAAACGCGTTACAATTCTGCGGGCAGTGGCTACACCCCGCCAATTGGGTGGAGAACGGAGAACGGGTCCCGCGGGGATTGCGGACTGCGACTGGGCCTGGCAATGGGAATGGGAATGGGTTCAGGCTGCCGCCGCCGCCGCCGCTGCCGCGCACATTCACCTGGAGCTTGGGCACGACGTGCGCGGCTTTGGCCATTGTTTGCTGCAAGTCTTACCTTGATGGTCGTTCACTCCAAAGTCTCAGCTGAAGCTGAAGCTGAGGCTGAGGCTGAGCTGATGCTGAATCCGTGGCTGCAACAACTTTTACTACTAACACACATGTAGGGGAGATATCGCGTTGACTTTCAGCGCGCCATCAACAAAAATATGAGCACAGCGAGAGCGAGAGAAGCACTAAAAATCGCTCAATAATATGTACGCTGGCCATAGCAATTGAGCCAACTAGTTGGCCAGCGACTGGCCTGGGACCCGGTGCTGCTGCTCCACCCCAATCCTCTCCAGCCTCCACGGTCCACTCCCCCTCGCCGGTATCTGATAAATAGAGTGGTTCACAAAATGCTGCCGCCGTTGCCAGCCAGCCAGCCAGCCTGCCTCTGCCTGCTCTGCCACTGCCTGGCCTTCCCTGATCTGCCCTGGCCTGCTCTGGCCTGCTGCTGTCCTGGACCATTTGGTTGTTGCTGTTGCTGGCCAGGCCAAGCCTGTTTTTGTTGCTGTTTGTTGTTGGCCAATGTTTGCCAATAAGTTTTTGCCCCGGCATTGCTTATCACGATTTGTGGCCATATTATTTCAGTACGTTTTTTTTTCTACCTTCTGCTGGTCTCTGCCATAGTCTCCTGGTCGTGTTGTTCGATTCGACGACGGCCCTGCATTTTTAACGCATATTTTGTAATTGTTGCCAGAGCCCGTTGTCTGGGGGCAGCGTTGACCTTTTTTGCGGATCCATTTGCATACGCACACCACTCTTTAGAGGAGGAGGAGGAGGAGACTGAGAGCCCGGAACCCGTAGACCAAATCAAGTTCGTTGGACAGAGCAGTTCATTGGCCCGGCCTAAGGATTGCCGCTGGCTGGCTGTCTAATTACAAGCTGAGCTTTTTCTACGCTTCTACTTCTTCTTCTTCTTCGTCGGCTTCATTCACTGCTCGCTCATAATTACCGGCAAATGAATGTTATAGCCATAAAAATTAACTTTGCCCCGCCGCTAGCTCAAGTTATGCTTCAGTTAAATTCCTTTTTTGTGCCTAAGCGAAGGCTAAAGAACGGAGAGTCTTAGAGGGCTGATAGAAGATGAGATACCCCATAGATATATTCCCCAAGAAGTTCTTGTTTCATGTTAATATTAAATTTACACAATGTTCAAAAATATTCTCAGGGTTTTTTAAGAGAGTGCCCCAAGTCATTTGCAGCTCATGCCCAAATCACACCCTCATCTCTCTGAAAAGTTCCTAATCATGCTCTGGCCGCCTTTTGTCTCCTGGCCTTTAGCTCTGCTTGGCTGCCAGTTCTCAGTTCTAATTATTTACACGCTCTGCGCATGCATATCAGTTACCAGTTTCTTGTTACCAGTTTTTCTGTGTATATTCTCTTTTTTTTTGTACCGCCCAAAACATAAAACCAACTGGAGACGATGAGCTGTGCTGCCCTCGAGGCAAGTGTTTGAAATGTTGTACAGTTTAGTGGCGTCAAACGCTTGGCTGGAGATGCTAGCCAGCAGAAGGCGTAGTTGGTGCATTAGTTACATAATTCGTTTACCGTTTCTGTAGCCGTTTGATTAATTGGTAAAGAGCCAAGAAAATGCAGCCCCTCTCGCCAGCGAGGCCTCCCTCTCTGTCTACCTCTGATAATTGTGCAGTCTTCTGTTAATTTATTCAAGTTTTTTGCTCAAGTCTTTTGTTTTCTAACTGTTCCAAGAGCGGTACCTAGATGCGTCAATTTGTGGAATTTGAATGCATTAAATATGCAAAATAAATGTAAATGGGGAAAATCAGTTTTAAAGTAAATTATTTGATATATTTGCTTTAATAATAATGTTTATATTTTATTTAAAACATATTTTCTATTAAAGCACAATAAGAACCCATTAAGATAAACATAAACCAAGAAAACTCTCTTAAATATATCATAAAAATGCATGCAAGCTTTGTAGTTATTTGTAAAGTAATGAAACCCTTCAAAGCCCAGCTTAGTTTCACATATTTACAGCATTTTTCCAACCTTAACTGCTCCTTAACCCGCAATGGGATTACTACACAATGCTGCCAGACATTTCCCACACAAACAAAAAAAACAACCGCTTCTTCGGCCAACTGTTTTGATTGTTTTGGCAATAAGGAAATGCAGCCAGAGTTCAAGCAGCAAGTAGCAATTACATGATCCACATAATCCCCTCCACTGCCTTGGATACCCGAGATACTACAACTACAAAGTGGGCATTTATATTCTAATTATGCCTGGCACTTCCATCGAAAGTCACGCTACCATTTCCCACTCTCCGCTTGTTAGCAGTGGCAGCAGGAGGAGCAGCAGCAGCAGCAACAGCAGCGGCTATCATACAACAATAAAATGCTGATTAGGCATTTTCTTTACTTCTTTTTTCTTTCAAGCAGAATAAAGATGAGCGGAAAGAACTGAAATCCTAACCGAATTTCTATTGGCATGCAGCACAGAGAGAGGGCCCAAGTTGCTACCAGACAAACACGATCACCATAAAGATCATAATGATCACGATGACGATGATGATACCCCGAGGAGCAAGTGTTGGATCTATGCCAGCAAAACGGCCAATTTTCCATGGCCGGCCAAGTGCCAAAAGCAACAACACTTCGGGGAGAGGCTCTTTGTTTTGTTAGCTGTTAGCTGTTAGCTGACTCTGCCTCTGCCTGCCTGCTTCCTCACATCCTTTGTTGGCCATGATTTCACCCGTATCTGTGTGTGCGTTCTTCAAAGGAATTTCCATAACCGCTAGCATTCCCTCCACGCGTGTATGTGTGTGTTGTGTTGGCCCCTCTAATGGCCAAAACACAACAACATTGAGCTCGTAGATACTTCTACCACTCGATGACTTCGACTCCTCTTCTTTCAATGCCTTTTCCTTTCCGTACGTAACGAAAATGAGCGCAAACAGGGGGAAAAGCCGGGACTGAGCAACAGGAAAACACAACACACACACGAAACAGGTTTTTCCTGGGCTGCTCTGGGAGTTCTGGGCCTGTTCAGCGGAAGGTGCGTGCAGGGAAAATCTGTGGAAAATGCATACAGTTCTCTGCAACTTGACCCTCTCTCTCACCCCGGCTTCCTTTCGGTTGACATCAGGGTCCAACTTACGCATTTTTCAATTATCTTACACGGTCTTGCGAGTTGCAAGTTGACTTGAAATTGCATTCCTCGTGTGCTGCGCTATGTATGTAGGTTGGTGTGGCAACCAACGGTACTCCTACTCGGAGTGGCACTCGTACTCGCACTCGCACTCGCACTCGTACTCCTTCCCGGCGGCTATCTTTTCGCCGCATTTCGCAGCAGTGCCCAGGCAATTTGCAAAAGCTGGCAAGCAACGCGCTCAACAGGCTCATCACTTGGCCATCTAATGTCTAACTGCGCTGTCAGGCCAACTTGTTTACGCTCGGTGGCTCTCGACGCGAAATTCTCTACCCATCGGTGTCATCAACTAAGGCGGAAAATAAGCATTTTACCAAGTTCTGCTTAAGGAAAATACTTCAAAGGTGCTTCCTAAGACTTATTTAATATATTTACAAAAATTCGCTTTAAAATAAACTGGTTTCCTAAAAGTGATGTTTATTTGGGCCTGATTTCTAAACTTCCGCTAAATTTTGCATTCCAAGGGTGACATTTAAGATTTATAAGCAAGTTTTCCATATCGGGTATAATCTTATTTATCTTGAGCAAGGTTTTTACCTTTTTAGGAGGAAATATAGGTCTACAAAGCTTTCTATTATTATATCATCTAGTCCATCCCTCGTTTTATATGATAGATAATCAGTTTAACTGTAATTTATTTAGCATTTTAAATAATAAATCATATGTATAGAATTGGCATCAATTCTTTGAGAAGAGTATATTTACCAAAAGTTGTTATTTTTGCCAAACTGAATGTTCAAATTACAAGAATTTCTTGTGAAAACTTTGAAATAATATTTTACTAATTTATTTGTAAAGCCTAAATATTCTCTTGTTAATTTTAAATACATTTTCCTCCACATTTCAAGAAATTAACAAATGTTAGAGTATCAAAGCTCCTTCTTTTTCTACTTCTATAAATCTGAGTTGCAATTTCAGCTTCAGCTTTTCGTATTTACCATTTTACATTTTGCATTCTATTTAAGCCAAATGTCGCCTCGGCCGCGTTGGCGTCAAACTACCGTAGTGGCTTTTTCGGTTTTTGGGTCAGGCCGCTCTGAGCTGTGAGCCGGCTGAGCACGCGCCTCGCATAACGTCATCGCTCAGTCAAAGCCAGGCTTAGACTTATGCAATGCAGGGGCAACATAAATCATATTTCCAGGAGGATTGGGAGGGTGTACAGAGGAGAGAGGAGCAGCATTAGACGCATATATATGGGCGCCTTGGCCTGGCCAATTACTAGTACTTATGCAAGCAACCCTCTCTCTGTCATTCCCCCCACAAATATTGAAGCGTGTAAGCCGCTTTTTGAGTTGAACTGCAACAATAATTTTGGCACTGCAAAAACATAAATAAGAAAACAGGCAAGCAACGCAAATAACATAAACATTAAAGACTGTGACTGTGACTGACTCTCCGCGTCTGTTACTGCATTGATGCGTACGTGGCGTCTATGGGCGCAACGTGACTTTGGGTCTGGCCAAAAAGTGGAAACTGAAAGCCCAGGCAAAGACTTTAGTATCGGGCAAAAGATCTTAGCAGTAAGATATATGTATTTATATATATATGCAAAACGTGAGCAGCCACTTAAATTGAGCGCGGCGAATTCGTTGCACATTTTCAAGTCAAATACACAATAAAGTTTTTAAATTATTGTAAATAAAAGACGAGCGGAATTGGTACAAGCTAAAACTTGAAAAAATTACCAATGAAACAGGCAAACAAGAGATATACTAGAAACTATTCAGAGTAAATTACTACCCTAACATCTGTTCATTTAAATTAAACATATTTTGGGAATAAAAAAAGAAGTAAATGCCGTGGTTAAACCAGTTCCTTGTCTCCATCATTAATTATCTCCCACTGGCAGATTCCCCCAAGTGGCCTACTTCTTTGTTTCGCCTTTTGTATCTTTTATGATAAGAACTTGACTCGATTAATTAAGCCATTCATAAATTGATGATCCTCTACTGAGCCACAGATCATTATCGCAATGCATAACGAATCACATGTGGCCATTATTTACAGTGTCTTGAAATCCTGTTGAATCAATTTGACAACTTTATTTCAATTTGCAACAATTTGTCTTCCATTCGTAAAAAATCCAGTTTGACGTGGCTATGAGCAAATCTTTATATTTTTATACAAATATGACGCATTTGTGACCTCATTTTTATATTATATTTAATGAAAATACACTTATTTCTAGCAGTACCCCGAACCGCTTGAGACTGCTAACAGTTTGAAAGGCCTGGCTAATCCCACGAAAGCCGACTCCAAGTTGTTCCAATTTTTTTCGGAAGATATAATTAATTTATTTTCAATATCAAGTCAATTTATCAGTTGACTTGACAAATACAATAAAAATAACAAATTAGCCTCCGCCAGGGGCCTGAGATTCTCGCTCTCCCTCTCTATTTCTCTCTGAGAGACTCTCCCTGCCTTAGCTTAGCACAGTTTATATAGTTTATATAGCTGACCAACTGTTATACAGATTTTCAAATGCCAAACGAAACTAGTTTTGCTGCCTCGTTAGAGAGAGAGTGAGCGAGATCGTCAGCTGTTGTTTGCCAACTAACTTGGCCAGAAGCAGACTGCAGCCGCTCTCGCTCTCGGCCTTTAGTCTGCCGGCGCACTGCCTAGTGTGCACTTCGCTCAATAGTTTTATCCGTCGAAGCGGTTGCGTTCCGTTGTGTTGTTCAGGTGTGCGTCCCCCCGAGAGCCCCGCTTCCGATCCGATCATATTTTTGTGCAATTCCCCGACATTTGAACAGCTGTGTGTGTGTGGGCGAAGAGTGAAAACTGTGCCGGCAAAATGCAACAAAAACAAAAAAGGAGATTAAATAAAAGCGAATAAATAAGAGCGGCAAACAACTTCCAGTGCTATTTGCTTAATTTGTTAACGCCATGCAATTTTTTCATCACGAAAACTGAAACAGAAATTAGATGTTTAAGCGATTGCGCAATGCCTGAACTGTTTTTCAACGTTTGCGAATTTTTTTTTCCACCAACATTTTCCGCCCTGCAATTATATTTTTGCGAATTCACGCAAATGACTGCGAATCGCTTCAATTATCTGATGTATTTAGTGATTTGACACAGTTTCTGTTTTTCTTTTTTTTCGGCCACGTCTGAGTTGCTTTCTGGTTCGTCAGCTGTCAGGTGCAAAGTGCATCTCACAACGAAAGACTTAGGCAACAAACTTTCGCCCACTGCTAGCCGAAAGCATAAATAAATATTACAAAGAATAGGAGTGAACGCAATAAAAAGTTGTTAATAACCATAAACACTTGCATCATGCGGCTATAACCTGTTGCATGTATCTTGCAGTGGCACACTTTTTCAACACAAAGTTGCATTTAATTAATTACAAAATGAACCGAGCCGAACTGAGCTTCGCTTTTGAGCTTTTATTTTCTCGAAAAAGTTTATGAATGGAATGAATGAAGTGAGTGAATGAGTTAAGTGAGTGACTTATGAATAAATGCCCACGTATGCAGGTGGGCGCCCCTGGCTCTGGCTGCCCTTGGTCCAGCTGCTGCCGATGCTCCGACTTTTGTCATCCTCCCAGCTTGGAGTTGCCTCGGCAAACAACATAAATTATCAAGCTGCTTCTGCTGCTTCCTCGGCTGAACCATATAAAAATATGACTTATTAATAAAAACGGACAGCAGCAACAACAGCAACTTAATAAAGCCACAACCTGGCCAGAAAGAGGACAGGCACTGGCGCCTCCGAGCTGCCGAGCTGCCCCTAGAACAAGTAGCAGCATCGTAAATGCTGATGTTTTGTTGATTTTCCATTAAATGTGTTAAATATGCCAAGTGTAGACGACGCGTGTGGGTTTTTCGCCTTCGTCTCTGTTGCATTCTCCTCTGCTGCATTTAATTAGCCACCGCCGGTATCCTGGGTAGCAGTGAAGTTTGCTTTGGCTCGTCAGCTAGAAAAATTATATGTTTTACAGAGTCATCATTTGAATTTCCAAGCACTTGAGTGCTTGAACATAAAACAAGGGACTTTGCTCGTCTTGAAAATGCGAATAATTAGCATAGTTTGCCAGCAAGGTGAACTAAGTTTTTCCCCCTGTTAACTAACTCTGTGATGTATGGCCATTTGTCTTTACATAACAAAGGGTTTTATGAATTACTTGTAATTTATTTGTTAGGTTTTTTTAATTTAATGTAATTTATTTATCAGGTTTTATTAGTTTTATGTTATTTACGTATGTATTTGTTGGGATTGATTAATAAAATGTAATTTATCTGTTGAATTGTGGCTTTTTTCAATTATCTACAATTATTTATAATGCATAAATATTTCATAATCTATTTATGTTTCCTACCACGAAAATATTGCTGTTTCCTACATTACAAATTTTGGCAAAATTTCTTCTTCATACGATTTTTTCTAAACGATTTTCAAGAGATCTCAAGTTGGTATACCCAACGCATGCATTTTTAATTATGCTTGTTAATTTAGCCTCTGAGCCTCTGCTTTTTGCCATCTTAGTATGGGCCACACGTTTTGCGTTTATGTTTCTTCATACTTCATTTGCGGCATGAAATAATTGCGGGGCGTAGAAATGAATGTGCAAGCAGGGCGTTCCCCAAAGGCAGCAACAGAAAAAAAATGGTTACCGTAAGATCAGAAGAAGAGAGAACTCTTTTTTGTACGTTCTCCTCATCCCCATATTACATGCGGAAATTACTTCATTGCAATAAAGATACAGGGGCGATAAGGACCTGGCCTGCTTCGGAGATCTACAGAACCAGATGCAAGGTCGCTGTCAGCTGTGAGCTGCAGTTAGGTTCTTCGATTTCTTCGGGCGAGTTCGTTGCCTAAGTCTTTCGTTTTTTGGGGCTTAAATACCAAAGTTTAAGCTCGGGTTAATTAGCATAAGCAAGCCAGCCAAGCAGATCGAGTGAGTCAAGCTCTAAATTAGGCTTTATAGGGTCTATATAGCACTCCCACATGTTGTTCCATTCAGTTCCGTGCCGAGCGAAAGTTCACGAAACTCTTGAAGACTTGAAACAAAATAATATATATAAAATGTATAAAAGAAACGCCTACGGGGGGTGTGTGTGTGCAAGAGTGTGTGCGTGAGAGTGTGTGGGTGTTGTGGGCGTGTAATGTGCGCCTGACACCAAAACAGTTAAATGTGGAAATACAAGAAATTCAAGTGAATATCAAGCGCAGAAATTACGTCAATCAAAAACGCTGGCAACTTGGAAGCCAGCAGCAAATATCAAAGCTGACTGCCTGCCTGCCTGCCCGCCTGCTTGGCCACAAATCGTTCATATTTTTCCGTCTTTTCTGCTAAGGCGGCTCTCGTCTGAGAGCGGTCCAAGCCAAAAATGGACCAGCAGAGCGGCGACTTTTGCCAAGCAAAGTGTGGGCAGCAAAGTTGCCTAACAGCCACAGACACATCCAAACTCTCTCACACACTCGCGAGCACCTGGAGCCAGGTTTTGAAAAAAGTCTCCACTGCTGTGGAGCTCGCGATCGGCGACTGAAGCTCCGCACATTCAGTTCGTTTTCAGCGCGCGTGCGGTGCGGTTCTCTCTCCCAGTGGGCTCTTTCTTCGCGGTGGACAGCAGCAGTGTGTGTTAAGTGCCGTCGGAGCGCCTGCATCATAAATCTTGGCGAAGCGAAGATCATTGCCTTATTTGCTTATGAGGGATCGCCTCGTCTCGTCTAATTGCAGTGAAAGTTTTGCCAGGCTCAATTTTACCCTGTGAAAATTCCGAAAAACCAAACGCGCGCAAAGCAATCAAAGAAGTGTTTCAAAGAAAAGCGTTAAATATTTGTTAAATACAACCATCAAAGAAGAGGAAAAAAAATATTCCAGTGTCTGCCCGCAGTGTGTGTGTGTGTGTGTGTATCGCTGTGCTTTTTGACGGCAAATCGCTTTTGGCAGCTGCTTTGGCAGCAGCCAAGTAAGAAACAACAAAAACAACGTTTGCTGGCATCGTCGCTCTTCGTTGGCAGCTGTTGGCAGTATGAACTGATTTTGGCCCAACCTGGATGAATAAAATGGTGAGCACAAGTTTTTTGGCATCTACAAAGTGCAAATTTTAAGTGGAATATAAAACATTTTAATTGGTTAAAAAATTTTATGGAGTTTTTGGGAGGAATAGCTGTAAGGAGGGTGTAAAAGCATACTTAAGCTTGAGAATTTAATTTAGTAAATGGCCAAAAACAGTTTAAATATGATTTACAACAATGAGAAAAGTACAGCAGAAGACTGGTAGTAATAGAAATAATATTTGTGGTCCTTCAAAATAATGATTACTGACTTCAAGTGGTTCGAGAAGACTCTTTTCAAAAAGTCAAATAAATCAGTTTATTAAAAATAATGACCATTCAAAATGAATTCTTTCAATATAAACCTTTAAAACTTTTTGTATAAATATTTTAAAATTTTACTTTTTATGGGTATATCTGAAGACTTTAAACTTTTTTATAAAAGTCAAATAAATATGTTGCAAGTCCACCTGACTTTTAAAAGTAATTCCTCTGACATAACCCTTAAAAATAAATCCCAAAAAATCACCAAGCTTAAAACCGTTGGCATTCAAAGTTTACTTGACAAATTTCCGTTGTTTTTCCTCTTTTTTTTTGAACCAAGTGCAGACTTAAGCTTAAAATAGCAACTGTAAATGTGGCAAAAAAAAAAAACACAAACACAACAATAATAATAACAAACGACGAAAAGCAACAATATGAAACGTTCACTTTCATTTGTGCAAAAGTAAAAAAAAAAATCCCAGGCCCAAAGTCATTGTGGGCTTTGATGAGTTGAAAGATGGAGATGAATACGCAGAAGGCGCTTTGTCACTGGCGGTCAGGGGCTGCTCTTCACATCCACGCTAATGCTGTTTATTTTCTCTGCATCTCATTTCGGAAATAACGAAACTCAAAAACGCAAATAGAAAATATGACAAATAATTGCTTCAAATGCTCGCTTGACACACTTTAAAGAGGTGCCAAAGAAAGCTTAGCCCAGAGTCCCCTCGGACAAGGAGGTCACAAAAACACAGACACTCGTTTCTTTATTATTGTTTGGAGTTAAGGGGATTTGCTGATTTTTGGCCAAAATTCGTGTATCTACAACCGAGTTTTTCGGTTTATTGATGATGAAGCCTGAAGATATCTTTGCTGTCTTTTTTGCAACTTTTTAACATTAGATGCAAAACACGAGGTGAAGCTACCGGCGGCGGCGCCGTCTCATTTGTCAGCCAGTTTCGGTTTGAACTAGCTGCCAGTCATTTGTAAGCCATTGTCTTGGCCTCAACGTGGGCCGGAGGCCCATGGCTCAACTCTTCTCATCCCATATCATCCCATCTCCCAGACCCACAGACTTACTTTTGTTTTGCTTAGCTGTTTATGCTGATGCGTTGCGTTTGCCGCTTGTTTGCTGTGTTTCGGTGCGATGGCAAAAGGTGCAAAACTTTCACTTTATGTATTATTGTTTTGCGTGCGATCTGCTGCGTTTGTGTCTGTTGGAGAGAAATTACAATAATAATGACTATAAATTATGAGCCAAAGCGCTCTTGACTCAATCGCTGCTGCTGCTGCGTGGGCGAAAGAAATTGCCGCAATTAAGTGAGTCAAGGCACCCAAAAAATAAATAAAGTGAATGTTTCGCTTGAGATTCTTCTGCAAAGATAAATGCTGTTAAAAGAGCGACAAATATTTCACAGTTTTCGCACAAGAGAAATTTTTTAATGCAATCTCTTTTTTCCTTGTATTGCGAAATTTATGAGCCAAATCAAAAGACTTGAGACACGAACTTGATGTCTTTGGCACCAGTAACAGCTTTGATTGAAAGACTTAGAAAGGTGGCTTTATTATTTCCATAATGTATTAAAATATTTGAGATCAGAGCTGTCTTTATTCTATATCTTTGGCAAATTCTTTTTCAAGTCTTAAGAAACCCACTTGCTATTGGCTAAGATATTTCCCCACTCTTCCCCATAAATTGCACTGTGAGGAAACAAAAGACTGCAGACACAAACTTGACATTAACCAATGAAACATTTATTGAATGCAAATAAAACGCCAGCTTTATAGCTGCCTAATGGCCAGTGAAACTCGTGGGAAAGAGATTTCCAGCTACTTTCGTGAAACAAATATAAGAAACTGGCGAAATCGGTAGATTGATTCCGCAAAATGTGTTTTGTGTAATTCGTAAGTCATGGCAGTCCCTTCAGAAAGATTTATTAGGGGCAAAAATGCCAAAGACTGATGCTTGTCTACAGCTCTCGACTCTGTGACTCAGTTGCCTCAACTATGTAGTTTCTTTTCTCATTCACCCCACACACACTCTAGACCGTAGACCTTTGAACCGCCGCTCAAGGTCTTTTCCCAGCCACCAACCGAGAGAGCTCCATCAGCATTGGAGCCAATATTCAAAGCCACACAAAATTCTAATTAATTTCGCGCTCGCGAATCTTTTTTGCATTGATCTCTGGTGGTTCCAAATGCGGCCACAGTGTGTGGGCAATAGATGATGAGCCACGAAACCGATGAAGCCAAAGCGGAGCCGACTCTGTGTGCGTCAGTGCCAACCTGTGCCTTGTATCGCCGAGCCATCATCATTAGTTTTTGGCCAAATGGCGGCCTTTGTGGGCGATATGGGCCCACGCAACATGACACAATCCATGACTTGGCCAAGACCGATCCGACCGACCATGTGGTCCACACAGATCTCCTCAGAGGCCATGCACTTGTTATGCGTTTTCGTTTTCGTTTTGGATTTCGAGTCGACTTTCACCAGAACACGGTTTCGTTTTCATTGCCATATAAGCGAGTACTTCTTCGCGATGACCCAAAAAATAAGAAATAAATGGAATCATCTGCGCCGAAAAAAAACAGAAACGAAACCCAAACGAAAGGAAATACGAAATACCACGAAATATAAAGCGAAAGTAAAACAGCGACCAGTTTTTTGTCTTATTTCTCGATGCAGGGCTGCTGCAGCAACTCAAAATGATGTCATGCTGCGGCAAAAACCAAACCAAACCAGACTTTAGTTTTTTTTTTTTTTGCTCTTTTTGTTTTTTGAAGTTTTTGGCGGACCCCAATTTCGGCTGTATCTGTATCAATAAAAATGGCTTCGTCTCGTGCAGCAAATGCAAAAGTAACCGGACGACTTGCGGCCCAGCCCAGCCCCAGTTGGGTTCACATTCGGTTCAACATTCAGCTTCCACGCCAACACTCAAGACCCTGATCGCTGCATATAACTAGCTGTAATGCCGTTTATTTATTTCATTTTAAAAATCCCTGTCAACGGCACAGCTTCAGTTGCAGCCGCAGCCGCCGCCTTAGCCTCGAGTTAAGCCTTTAAATTTATGACTCATATTAGTTGCAACCGTCGTCGTCGTCGGCGGCGGCGTCGCGACGACAGAAAAAAAAACCAACACGGAAACTTTTTAAACTGCAATTTGCAACGATTTTTGCAGCAACTGTAAAGCGGGAATAGCCAAAAAAAAAGATATAAGGCACCAAGACATTGGGATTTCGGGCAAGCCACGAAGTTTTATTACACTTACCAAAAGCTAAGTAAATGCTAAGTTAATGCTTATTAATAACTTAGTTTTAGCTTAGATAAAGTTAAAATTACATTTTTGGTCCTTCGAGCCAGACATAGGGAGACAAAGGGATATAGAAAATATCTGTCCGACATTTTAGATATTCCACATTAACAAATATATTTTAAATTTGTTTAAATATTTGATATGACATTAAGCGCGTTATTTCTGTTGATCTATTATATCCAACAAAAAAGATCCATTGTCTAAGATCACCGAAACTTCATGAAAGACTTCTTCATTTCGCAAAAAATATTCCTTTCCTAGTTAACCAAACTTCACAGTCTCCTAAAGAGTATTCCTGGCTGGCAGGGGCAAAAACAAAAAAAACCAAGACAGCAGCCTGATCTCGGGTTGTGTGCGGCCAATTAACGGAATGTCTGCTCCGATATCGCTACCGTAATTTAACTTTCAAATGCAGCAGCATGCAACGGCAGTAAAACGTAAAACCCGTTGCAGTAACTACATATCCCATATACCCATATCAGGGCGCCTTAAGCTGGAGCTGAAGCTGGAGCTGTAGCTAGGTCTTTTGTTTTCGCCCTGTCACTGGGCAATCGGGCCGGCTAATAACTTCATTTAAATTAATCTTGCCACGGCTTACAGCTCACAGCTTACTGCTACGAGAGCAAGCGAAAACAATTTAAAATTCAATTACCGTGCAGCGCGTTTGAAGCTGCCACCGCAGGCGAGCACATAACCATAAACATTTCCCCTGTCTCCCCATTGATGCATCCTGTCATTGTCATAGTGCCAGCTCATATCCTGTGGATGTGCGAGTGCGAGTGCGAGTACCGGCTGGCACTAGCATAAATTGCAAAAACCGCACATGCTAATCAACATGGGCAACCGCAATTATTAAATTACATTTGCACGGCCTAATCGAATTGGCAAGGGGTCGGTCTCTCCCTCTGGTCAGTGAGTGGTTCCTGGCCAACAGTAGCTCCAGAGGAGCACCTCGGCTTGACAGTAAGATCTCATTTCGCGCCAGATGGGGCGGAGCTATCGGTATTTGATTTGTCGCCGGAATGAGGAGGCTGACATCGGGGCTGGATGATTGGTGGTGCGAAAGGAAGCATTAACCAGCGTTGATAGTTAGGCACTAGACTCAGGAAGAAATCAAGTGGATAGTGTCCTATTTTTATATTTTAAGTATTTGGATACTTTTCTAGATCATTAGTCTTCCTTCACTTCCTTGGGAATTTTAAACAGGAACTTGAGTAGGAAAAAATCACAAAGAAGTATTTATAAGCACCAACAACATATATTGCACCAGAAACCTTGTTCAAACCTCAAGTATTCTAGATTTCCCTCCCGGATCTCTTATTAATCCACACAATTTCACCATCAATTATCCATTGGTAGAGCTTCGGCCTTAAACCCAAACCATGACTCAACACACGCCTTGAAGGTCAACGACAACTCGCGCAATCTGGCTGGCGTCTTTGGCGACACTTTGGAGCAACAGTCTCACACCGACAGGGAACATATTTGGCTTTGATGCGTGCGTGGGCTTTACTTGGCTTTACTGGCTTGTCTTGATTAAAATGTAGTGTGGCCAACGCCAATTGGCTTATTACCCATGAGCCGCGGCTAAGACCCGGTTTGCATGCGATTCTAACAAGCGCGAGTTGGCAACAAACATCGGCCTGTGGTCGCGCAGAGGCGTTCGAGGTGACCGTGGGCGGGGTACATGGGAGCATGGGAGCATGGGAGGCCTTCAGCCGCGGCTCGACAAGCCTCAATCTTCTGAGTCCCACACACAAAGAGCTTTTGTAATTAAAAGCTGAGCTCTTTTCACACTCAAATGGTGCGTTGATTGATATTCACGGCTAATTGCCAAAGGCTTGGCTACGTCCTCAGCTGCGAACTGCGAGCTGGGGACGCGGACCTTCCCAAGGCACTTCCTTAATGGTCACTTACACCGAATGTCAAGTTCAAGTGGCGGCCCTTGTACAATGAGGCATTTGATTGATGTGTGGCCCTCTGGTGGACGGTCATAATCGTCTTGAAGATGATGTTGCGGCTGCTGATGCTGCTGCGTCAGCAAGAAAAGCTGCCAAGTTAATGCCTAAGGTAGTTCTTTGACTTCTGGCTGTGTGTACGCGGGGCCAATAGAAGAGGATTAGAGAAAAATACGGGACAAAGGCAAGGGCGATGATCTTCCTCGTAGCACCGACAAGTTCGTGGCCAGAGTCTTTCGTCTTTGGCCAGAGTGCAGCTAATTGGTGAGCAAAACAGCGAACAAGAGCAATAATGTACTGCAGACAACAAATAACAACGTGTAATGAACGCAGCTTACAGTTTTTTCTCTTATTTTCCTTCATTCCAACGTATGTACATGAATGAAAACTCAAGTAAATTGGCCCCCAGTCGGAGTTCGGTTCGGGACATGAACATCAAGGTGGTCGTGGCCGCTGTCGACTTCAGACAACAGAAAAAGGAGGAGAAATATATATATATATATATCTGTATATAGTATAAATGCGGCTATATGTATACAGACAATAAATTGTTAAATAGCCCCAGCAGAGACCCCAAGTTCCAGAGAGACGCCGCCAGGGCACGGCTTAAAAATTTATGCCATTTTAAAGCGAGAAATGAAACACGCCCCAAGTGCATTACAATAAATTATAGAAATATGAGCATGGAACGAACAAAAAAAAAAAAAACACTGCAACTGCAACTGAAACTGAAACCGAGTCCCTGTCTCTCTCTTTGATTCGGGACCATCTCTATTATAAAGCAATTAATGCCGGGTCCGGGCCGGCGTCACTTTGCTTATTTTAATAATTCATAAAAGCCAAGAAATGAGCGCATAATTAGGACACCCGGGTGGCCCAAGGGTTCTCCGGAAACCGAAGGAGGAGTAAACCGCCATTGGACAGGGCTCATTAAAGCCAGCGAAACCTGCTAAAAATAGCAGCAAACATTTGTGTTGTCCTGCTGCTATCCTTACATATTTTCATATTAATTATCGTGACCACTTGTACAGCTGTCCGACTGCAACCTGCTCGAGACTCCTTCTTAGCCACTCCACTCTAGGCCACTCCAGCTGCCGGCTGATATCCCAGCCACTTGGCTCCACTCCAGACTCCACTCCGCTCTAAGTATTCTCCAGGGGCAGATGCAAAGCACACGGCACACACATCGACAGCGACAATTCGCGATGCGATGCCCCTGTGCAGATTTCGCCGATTGTCCGCCATTGACTTTTAGCGATAATTAACACCTAGGTACTAAACCAAATTGCAACCGCTGCCAGATGCGACAAAAAAGCGGAGCCTGCCAGCTCCACTATGTTTTTGTGCTGAAAGAACTCGCCTTGTAAAAGTTTTTATGGCTGCCGCTGCCTTCTTACATTTATTTTATTGCAAAGGCAGCCTGCCCGGAGACCCCGTGCTTATTGATTTGCATTTTTACAAGAACTTCTTGTTCGCGAGGCTGTTGTCTCCTTTTTTCTTATATGTCTAGATTTAGTTATTTTTGTATATTTAAATCGCTTGTAGTTGGGATATTTCAAGGTTCCCTCTCCGCGCTTGTAACTAGCCACTGGATCAGAAGTACATGTAAGGCGATAACTTAAACAGGAATGCTACCCAGGATTAGCTACAAATGTCTATATATACTATATATCGCTTTGAAGTGGAGTCATAAATTAAGCCAACTAAATAAATCAAGATGAGGTGGGGATAAGGCGTCAAGAAAGCCATACAATGTAGCCTATCCTTGGAGAAAAGCAATTACAGAGCTACGGATATATATTATGGGATAAGAAACTGGACTTCTTTCAAGGGGATTTTCATCAAGCTTCGACAGATGTATACTTTTTTTATTTAAATATATATCTTTCCTGATTGTGCAGTATAAACTAGGTGTTCTTTCAAAGCTATTTCAGTTTTTGTTGAAGATACCCCCAGCTTGTCCCAGTTAATTTAACAATTTTCATTGAAATTCATTGATGTTTCTGCAAAAAAAAATTGCAGCTCTTCGCAGGAAACAAAAAAAAAATAGTCACTAGTCACTTGCCAAATTTGGCCAAATTGGCAACACTGAATGGCAGCTACCGACGACCTGTCCGGCCATTTACAATTACCATCGACCATTCTCGGCTCATCCATGGCGGCATTCCGATTCCAATTCCAGTCACATATAATCGGAGTGCGGCCTGACTCACGCTGGGCCATTGTAACTCGACTTTGGCCCTTCTTCAGCTGCTGCTGCTGCTGCCTGCTGCTGGCCAAATTCAATCAATGCATCAATCCACATGCATTCCGCGCACTCATCGCCCACGCGTCCCGCCAAAGGGAGAAAGAGGCACCTCCTCGCTGGTGTGGAAATTGCCAATGGACATGGCATTTGGAGTTGGCCTCAACTGCTGCTGCTGCTGCAGGAACTGGCGGGCGAATCATAAAATTATGCAGAGCACATACCGCACAGGCACACACACATGGAGCTATTATACAATAGGCGAACGAACATACAGTCACAACGGCAAAGCCAAAGCGGCAATTGCATAAAACTCTTTTTACGATGCGTGGTTGTCGTCTTTGTCAGTGGTAAACCCAAAGAAACCATCCACATTCAGTACACAAAGAGAAAATATTTCCAATTTTCTTGTGGAAGAAGTTTGTTTAAAGTCCAGAGACCTTGAAAAGGATATAGGTTCTAAAACGACCACACTCCTGCGCCACTTTAACGTTTCTTTCCTTAACTTCAGCATGATTCTTTAGCTAAATTTTCTATTATATTTAAAATATATTAAATAATATTTCTTTTGGTGTATCCATGGCGTTGGCTATGGCGACGCCGGGTCCGCGCACGTACGCAATGCCAGCGGCAACTAATGCCCAAGTATATAGTTGTTGTGGCTGCGGCTGTTGTTGTGGTGTGGTGTTTCTCTCCTGCGTTGTGATGTTGTTTATTGAAGTGCGGGACTGCGCGTTATGTTTTTCCCCTCTTTTGTTGTTGCTTTGGGGCGCATTCGCAATTTACAACACAAATAAACACGGCCAAGAAGAGTGGCAAGAAGGCAACACCAGAGCCAAGGTTTACTTCCGCCGGATAGCTACGTAAAAATCATATAAATTAGAATTGTAAGAACCCCAAACGCAGAGTGAATCTGCTACACACACACTGGCACCTCCTTGGTTTCTTGAATTTACAAATATCTGGGTTTATTTCCGTTAGCCCCTGCTGCTGCTGCTGCTGCCCTTTTATGATTGATCGTTTCGTAGCGGATCCCAGCTTAATCATAATTATGTAGGCCCGAAAAGGGTGAGGCAAGTGTGCTTGAGCAGTTAGTCAAATCAGCGAAGCGTCTCAGAGGTCACCAGCCAGACACAGACACTTGTAATTAGAGTTTAGACTGCTTCCTGGGCTGGCTGCATTGAATTAAATCGACTGCAATTTACCTTTCTAA
Source organism: Drosophila punjabiensis (assembly GCA_008042585.1). Lineage (NCBI taxonomy): Eukaryota > Metazoa > Arthropoda > Insecta > Diptera > Drosophilidae > Drosophila > Drosophila punjabiensis. Next base: position 40,215 of record VNJR01002964.1, on the reverse strand, counting down.
TGGCCAGCTCCATTTATGGCCACTTGCGGACTGTACTCCTCAGATCGTGTGCGTCCATTAATGGCCAGGGCCTACTCCATCTCCATCTCCTGCTTCTTGGCCAGACAAGAGACTCGACTCTTTCACCCGGCGTAGGCGAAAATTGTGCAGTTTTTTTTTTTTTTTTTTTGAAAGCCATCGAAGGCGCCACAGGCTCCGACGATTGGAGGTCAGGTCTGCAGCAAAAACACACATGTGGGCCGCCACTACACTCCAAGAAAGTGTGTCAGCCCGAAATCAGTGCAGGCTTTGTATGCCTTACAAAAGAGTAATTGGAAATAGGAATAAATTACAGATTATCTGAATTATTTGATGGCCGCTATTTTTGTACAATTTCTTTAATAGCCAGACATGCATGGGCAATGCATGTGGCAAATAGCACCAAAGGTAATGGAATAATAGCGCAGAAAATTTTCTACTTAAGAAATCTCTAAGATACAAGGTAACTCATGATGTAAAACCTATTTAGTTCATACTTTTTAATAGCAAAATCCTTGGCTTTAATACATTTAAGCCAATATTAAGCCCGCAGTGCCACAATTTACGGCCAACTGGACATTTACGAGGCACAGGTTTAGACACATTGTGCCTGCAAATCGTAGCCACACAGTCCAGATCCGAGTCGCTGAGGTCTGCCTTTTCAATTAAAAACTTGAAATAAATTGCGACCGCATCGGCGTAAATAAATATTGACATTTATGTTTAGCGAGCGGAGCGGAGGGGCCGCCCGAGAAGATTGCTTTGCCAATATTGTTGCACACACCCAGGCAGAGCGTAGCTTAAGTCATGACACACTATAAAAAGCCTAATTAACACCTCTCTCTCTCTCTTTTTGTATCTTTGCAGGTAAGCCATTGAAAATGCATTAAAGGGCCGGTAGGGATCGCACTCGCGGCTAATTTCTGGGTTAAATATGGGAAAACGAAAACAACAGCGTCATGGCCGGCAATGAAAGCGAAATTTCAGGATCCAAAAGAGCAGAAACCCAAACCCAAATGGGAGAAGAAGAAGCTGGGGAAAACATGCGTTGCCCGGAGTCGACATTCTTTTTAACAAGTTGCCCGCGGAGACCAGAAAAGGGCCTGAAGTCAAAGTCAAGTTAAATACGCCCGCCGTGCGTCGTGGTACCGGGACCAGGTCCACGTCCCAAGCACCAAGCAGAAATATCAGAAGATCAAAGGCATTTTAACAGCGAGCGTCCAACGCAAACAATCAACACGGCCCCGAAGAGCAAAGAGCGAAGAGCGAAAAGGATGAGGAGGGTCACCTCAATGGCAGCGTGCGGCTGTTGGTGCTGCTGCCGGCTTAAGGCCTAAAACCTGTGCACTTAGTTGGAGGACACGTACAGGATAAATTAGCAAATATTTGTTGTGCCTTTTGCATGGGGATTTTATTTCTTATTTAAGCAAAAATTGCATTTAAATTGTTGGCGTCGTCGCAAAAGGTCGGCAATGTAACCTTGACATTTTGCAGACTCCAGACTCTTTTCTTCTTTCTGCTGGCGCAGCAAATAGAGTCGGACGATGGGGTACCATCGATGATAATGTCTCAATTATGTCAAGGCGACACCACCAAGCACCAAGCACCAGTTCGCTGAGGTGCCATCTCTTAACAAATCGAAGCGTATCGAGACTTGATCTCATTGGATGCATGTGCATAAACAAAACAGGCCAGCAGGCACACCATAAACAAGGGGCTAAAAACAATACATCAGGAATGAGGCAGGGTCCCTGCGTAGTGCAGAGCCCCAGTACAAATAAGTCGGCGTCTACAGTTCAGTTCCCCCATTGTGTTGGTGGCACTCTGCGCAATAAAGAGATTTAGTAGCTCACCCTCCTGCTGCTCTACGTTGCCAGGTCCCAGAGTATAGTATGCTCATGTCCTTCTGAGCGGTCAATGCTACCCTCTGCACTGCTCCCTGATTTGCATGCTTAACCTTTAAGCTCGTGCGGCATATTAATCTTATCAGAAACTTGTCAACAGTCAGCTAAAGTCAATCGGATCTAGACGCTTTCCTGCTGACAATAAGTGTACATTGTTCTTTCTCGCGTATCTTGTGGTAATGTCTTACTTAAATATATAAAAACGGCATTGCATTTAAGGGATTACAAGGCTGTAAAGAAGATATAATATGAAAAACTTAGTTTCCTCAAAACAAGCATAAAGAAAACAATGAAAAATATCCTAACCTTGAAGGATTTCTGAACCCCTGTCAAAATATGCCTCAAAATCTCCGCCAGAAATCTTAGAAACCGACCTTGAGGCAAAGCTTGAGCTCAAAAACAGAATTCAAGAGAAATATAAAAAACCACAGAGATTCCTTTAAGCCGCTCTAATGATTTCCTGCTTAGGGTAGTAGTAGTGATAGAGGAACTCACCCATAAACCCAAATATGCCGCTGTCCCCTTCTTCTGGTTGTTTGCCAATGATTAATGCGCCGATCCTTGTCCGTCGATGCGCCAAAGAATTATGTATTTGGGTTAATGTTACACCGCACACAGCATTGCTTTAATTTTGTTTTAACACAAAAATTGCCAAGTACCAGTATTTATTTGATGTGCGCAACGGCAACGGCAACGACTGGCGACTTGGACTGCAATTTCCTTCCGTCGGGTAGCTGTGCTGCGCATCTTGATCGCCGGGTTCTCAGGCCGTGGCCAGAAAACTGGTATGCCATAGCCGGAGCCAGAGCCAGAGACAGAGCCAATGCTGCTGGCTATTTCAAAATCTAACTGTTAACTGGAAAAGTTGAACGTACTGGCAGCAGGCAGCATGCAACATGCAACGGCTGCACCCACGGCAGCAGCAACATCAACAGCAGCAAGGCACTGAAAGAAGTTTTAGCAATTATTAGATATTCTTAGAACATTATTAAAAAAAAGTCAATATAAAATATTTAAAGCTTTCGTTTTAAGACCTCTAAAGCGTGTATACAGGACTTTTAAGGCCTTAAAAGTGTCTATAAAATGAATTTTGTTACCTTTCCGAAGTCAAATTTTTCTTCTGAGTGCATGCCACTGCAACAGAGCGGCCAGCGAAACGAGTTGAAAGCCGTTTTCCCTGTTTGCCAGCCAGCCAGAGCAAGAGCCAGAGCTAGCTCTTGAAAGTGGTTTGTTGTCTAACTGCGTTAGTTTCTGCTTTAAATTGTGCGCCCAAGCAGCTCCATCGGGGTTTAATGGCTTTAACTGGCGACTTTGGCATCGACTTCTTTAGCGGGTTCTCAGGCTGAAGCGGCGGCGGCGACAGCGTCGGCGCTGGGATAAATGTCATAGCGGCGGATGCACCGGGCACTTTTATCATTAATCAAAGGCCCATGGAGCCATCCAATATGCGGAAACCAGTGTCGAATAGCTGTGTATTCCATTCCTCCACCTGGTGGTCGATCATTTCCGCTGAGCGCGGCCAAGCAGAGGGCTCCTTTATTTTCCTTTATTTTGACACTGGGCCGGCAACGGCAATTACCTTCTCCTCCTCCCTGGCTCCCTGATTTATGAGTTTTTAATGAGCGGCAACTTTACACGAATTGTTAACAAGTCAAGTGGATAGTCGGAGTTGGAGCTTGGAGTCGCCGCCGCGTTGAGTCGGTAAAGTAAGGCGAATATAGCAAGTAAAGCGAGCAATCGCACCTTCACATTCGAGTCGCGCGAATTGTCAGATGAAGATGCTCCAATGATACGGTCAATGCGCGTCGGAACTCGCGATACCCTAACTTTGTGTCGTGTCACAAATGCTAAATAACTAAATTGCACAATAAGAAAACACATTTCTTTAATCTCGTTAGAGATGGCAAAACTAAAGATGGCAGAAGCTCTTCTAGAAACGAACAAAAATTCGATAACTATCGGCTCCTTTTTTACATTCTGTTGAAATAACTCTCAAATTTACAAGATTGCAAAAAAATTAAGCTATTGAAATAGATTAGCTTGATCAACTTTGACTCTTATAGAACCTTTGCCTTTTCTATTGTCTCAAGGTGGCAGAAAATTTCAAGATGCTGCTGAGATCGATAGCAGCTCTTATCGAGGGTATTCCATCTTCTGCCACAGAGATGCGGCATTTTCTGGTTTCTGTTGTTGCTGGTGATTGATTATGCATTTTCATGCGAACTGGTTGCACCGCGACTGCTGCTGCAGTTTAGTGGCATGCGGGCAGGTGAATAAAGCAAGCTTACCCAGCCCATCCACAAACCCGCCCGTAGCTTGTTGTTGGAGACAGGCCGGCGGCATTGTAAGCCAGGCGCGAAATTATATATGTATGTTCGCGGATAATGCACTGGGGAATGGCTAAAATTGTTCTAGATTCTGTGCCCGCCTTCGTATTGCCCCAAATCCTCAAGTCCCTCTTTTAAATGGTCGGTTTTTCTCTGTGCACATAATGCTGTCAGTGACCTTCACAGCGTGGCGATGGAAACGTGCAATTAGAAAATAATGCTAAGCCGCAGGATCAGGGCTCAGACCCAACTCACAGGTCCCATTCTGCGGCGCTCCGAGATTTATGTAGTCAGCTAAAGAAAGGGTTAAGCAAACGAAGACGACGCACCTTTTTTGCCTGCGACAGTTTGACATTGAAAAAGCGTAATTAATTGATGGGGCCCACCAGCAGGTGGGCGTGGCCAGGGGCTGCTTAAATCGATTTATGCGAGATTTATGATACAAATACACACAAGAAACAGCAGAAAAGACAACTAAAAATGGGGCGCAGCCTGCAATTTGGATATCAATCAAAAAAGCCCAATTGCCACTCACGGCATGCAAAGCAAAGCAAAATTTAAGATTAAGTACATTCGACAAAATTCCCAACTACTGTCGATTGCATCGATGACGCGTTCGCATCCGGCCTCATACTTTTGGGTGTGTTCACACCAGCCCCGTCATAGCTCTCTGCTCATCAGCTGATGCACAAAATGTTTGTTGAGCGAGAGAACAAATTTTTCAAGCTATCAGCATTTATTTTTAATAAAGATGCCATCATTAATTTTACGTCTGGGTTTTTTGTGTGGAGGGTATTTTTCGGTCGATCGGGCAAAAATGTGTCACTCGCTTCTTTGACTTTGATTTAGTGGCTAGACAGGTTAAAACCAGATGAGATCATCCCCATAGCATCGAACAGAGACGGCACCGGCGACAGTGACGTTGATGACGGCGGAGATAGCGTTGACAGCAGCATCAGAGCAGGACAGCAAACGTGCGGAATGGGGCAAGAAGAAGAGCCAGTTTCTCGTTCGCAGAGCAAGCTATTCAACGAATTTTTCGGCCTTACCTACCGACGACAAGGGGCTTTGGCTTAGCTTTAGTTGAAGTGACCGGCGGCTGTTTATTTGGCCTTCATTCAAAAACTATTTGACATTGTATAAATATTTTGATAAGATCTTCGGATATTTATACGAAGATGTCATGTCCACGGTGCCGTTAGTTAAAGTTTGGTAAATCACTTTAAATATGGAAGTTCTTTTACGTTTTCTTACTTTTAAATATATTTTGTTTTGAGATTTAATTTTGAATAACATCCCATTTAAAGATTCTTCCGTTTAATCGCCGTTAGTTTCACTGTTTGTGTATTTGCACACTATTATCGCACTATCGAGTAGCTTCAGCTATCGGTCAACTATCACCACTGATCTTGCCGCCATCTTGTCACAATTAGGAACTTCGAAAAAGTAAAACAAAAATCAACCGACAATAACCATTAAAAGCAGAAAGAAAGCCATTAAGTGCAAATCAGATAAAGAGTGCCTTCGATTTGGCGTAATCCGATCATTTGGAAATGGGAATTACAAGCTGGAGATTAAGCGCCGCAGCGCTGCCGCTACCACATTGCGTACCGAAGTTCGACAATTTCGTGATTTCCAATCGCGGCAAAGAAACAACACAAACCGCATTTGCCACATTTATCACGCACATATATCAGCTTGTCAGCCAAAAGGAGCTGCCCAGGTAATCCAAGGGAGAACCCACCAAATTACGCTCATTTCGCGCGGCTACATAAATTTATCAGGCATCACACAGCATATTTTCCGCGCAGCCGCAATAAACATAAAGCTAAAGTCGGCGAAACTGGGGGCCAGCTTTAATTAAGTGATCATGAACATGGGCAAACACAAATCGCCAACGGCGGCTGCTGGCCAGGAACTCTCGGATCTGGGAAACGGCCAAAACAAGATTAGACGCTGGTTGCAGCAGCAGCAGCAGCAGCACTTCAAATGTCGTTAGAACGGAGCAAATCTATGGCCACGGCCAATTCTTTTTATGGCCAAAGTCAGCAAACAAGATTTGAACCCTGGAAGCCGGCATCCCGGGAACCCTGGAACCTCGGAACATGGCTGCCATGCCAGGCCCGCCGACTTCCTCCTGTAATTTAGCTCAGAGTGTGTATTTTATTTAAGCGTTTATTAGCTGATAAACCGAAATAGATAAATCGTGGTCCAAAGGGAAACCCAATTCCGTGTTCCTTGCCTTTCCCTTCCTTGAGACCGTTGAAGGTTTTATGGCCAGCCGTGGGCGATGTATTCCAGTCTCGGCTTGCAGAGATAGATAATGGCAAATATTTTTACACACGTTAAAAACATTCACAGCGTCTTAAGAAAGTTGTTTGTTAACGCCCCTCCATCTGCAACTACAGTGGTACTTTTATAAGGCGACTGTAAATCTAAAGTATTTACGATATTGTCTACCTTATAAAAAACTCTGCCTTGTTCCTAAGGTGCACTTTTCTCTATTGGAAAGCGGTTGGAATAAAAGTACTCCAATCCCCATTTCCTATTGGAATTGGGCTGGACATTTCCAAGGACTTAGTTTTAGTCTTGGCTTTAGTTTTAATTAAAAAGTAACTCTGTTAATATATTATTTCCCAGAAAACCCCACTACTTCTCCAAAAATAACGCCCTCTTCCCAGGCACTTCCGTCTTATGTCATAATTATGAGAGAGACCGCCTACCATATAAAGATGCTATCGGACTTCACACAAAATTATTACGTTATCCCAAACCCCCGGGAGTTTGGACACACAATTTTCTGTCATTCTACCCAATTAACAGCCGGTCCATGCCCGTATTTTTGTTAGTTTTTTCTGTTAAGTTTTTCTAGTTAGCAAGCCAAAGTCTGATGAAAATCAGTCGCAGGCTGAAAACTAAAAACTGAAAGTGGAAAATGAATGCGTGAGAAAATCGCCAACAGGTAGCGAACAATGAATATTGCGGACACTACTCTAAACATTTTCTTTTTCTGCCAAAAGGTGTTCGCTTGGGCATTACTTTTTATGCCGGTCCCGTTGTTGGATAATTTTTCTTTTTTTCAGGGAAAGGCAAAGGAAGCGATAAGCCTGTGTCCGGGGACGGGGACTCATGTTTGCGCATAAATTTCAAGTGTCATTTACCCGTCTTCGCATTTGTCTTTTGTTTCTCCTTTTTTTTCCTTTTGTTATTTTTTGGCACCTGCCTGAGAGATGACCGGGCCAATTTTGTTTTGTTTGTGCGTGCTCAACATTTTTAAGTTAATTATTTTTATTTGTTTTGCGCTGCGAGCGCTCTGTTCCCTAAGCTGAAAAGCGCCTTACCAACCCATATAATTGTATTTATTTGTGTTACTTAACACGTTTTTAATTCATTTTTAATATGGTATTTTTTCTGTTTATTTTCTTTGCAGCAAAAATGAAAATATTTTTGCCACTAGTCACGTGGATAGTGCTACTACTCTCGAGTACAGTAAGTACCCCATAAACCTATACGTTATTAAGCTAATTAGTGTTAAGTTGAAGCGGGGTTAGAGCTAAATATCGATGGGATTAGATCACTGGCTGTGGCATCAACAGTTAGCGCGGGGGTCATAATTAATTTATGGCTTCTCGAAAGGCCGCGGCACAAAGAGCCTTTCACGCCCCGCCGCTTAAAAGAAGAGAAATATGATTAAATTTACGAGCTGCCACCTCATTATGAAACAAATTTCGGAACAAATAAATACACACAAATGGAAAAAAGAATCCCAATCCCAGATGTGAAAGAACGAAACCCCGAAAATGATGGACAAACACATTTGTTCGTTCGAAAAAGAAATAATACAGAATCCGGCAGCGAAGAGAGGGAACAAATTATAGCGATGGTACCTTTGATGACCTAACGGTATCTGGTCGCGGCCAGGTCTCATGTAAATGAGCCATAAAAAGAAATTACTGCAAAATGACTCGGGCATAGGTAAGCATATTTATTAAACCTAACAGCTAGCTGTGAAATATCTCCAGGAGAGCGAGAGCAAACCCTCAGCGGAAGAGTTGCTGAGCAAATAATTTGACAGTGGATGAACAGAAGAAACTAAGCAAAGAACGGCTAGCACGAGGGGCTAGTAATGACAGGGCTGGCGGAAGACCGGGCCAGCCAGAGTCACCATCGACTGGCCGAGGAGCCCGAACCAAACCGAACCGAACGGAGCCAATCGATGGAAGAAAGCAAAGAAAACAACGTAATGAATAAAAATAGCCGCATTAGCTGTAAAAACGCTTTGATAGTCATCGATTTATGCAGTCGTCGACGAGAACGCGAAGAGTGTCCGGTGTGAATGAGGGAACTCCGGGCAAGAGGGGGGCTTTGAGAGATTGGCCAAACAGAATGAAGTCTGCGCTAAGCCGAAAGCCGGCCAAGTTCATTGACACCAACCAACCACCTCTAGCCAGTTTGTGGTTTTCTTTGCGACATTCTACCTCTGCCTCTTTCATGGATTTGTGCTTTCTTTTGTGCGTTCTGAACTTGATTAATGCGTAGCAGTCATATTTCATTTGATTAGCTAGATACGTTTATAATTGATTGTGTGTTCTGTGAGGTTTTTTTTTTGTTTAGCTTACAAACAAAAGACTCAGGCAACGAACTTTCTCGCTGATTCAAGTTTTGTGTATTTAAAGCTAATATTGGCGAATATATTAGAGTGTGCAAACTAGAGCTGTAAAAAAATATTGTTGAATATAGATTATTTTTAAATGTATTTCCTATATAGTATAAGACATATATTGATTTCATATCGAATTATCAAATATTTCGTTTGAAAATATCACTTTTCCTTTATTTAAACTCAAATTATTTTGTATGAGCTCACAAATCTTTTAAATCGCCAGAAAAAATCATAAAGTTGACGGGAATTCTTTAGTTAATCAGTTAATAAGATAATCTTTGGGACAGGACTAATTTGTGGCTAGTACACACGTACACAAACGCGCAGTGCCAAAGTGTGCGATGGCAGGAGTTAATGCCAATTGACAGTTATAACGGATATGCACTTGAGCGTTGACGTGCAACATCGTCATCATCATCTGTCTGACGTTGTCATTGCGCCTGTTAACAAGCTTGGAAGCTACGAAAAATTGCTCATTGTAGTCGTCGCCCGGCACCGCAGCTCAATGTCATGGGAGCTTTCAGCAGTCGCATCATCATGATCATCACCATCACCACCATCATCGTCAGCAGCCGCAGAGGCATCAGTAACATCAGCATCCACATCCACTTCGCACATCTTTGCTCGCACGCCTTTAATTGTTGCATCGCTTTAGCTGTTGGTGTTGGTGTTGATGTTGGCTGGCTTTGCCTCTGCCGAGTGCATGTGCTGCTCATTGTGCCGCCTGTCAATTGATAAAAGTCGCTGAGACGTCGGCGGAATCTATTGTTTAGCAAGGCCGTTAGCGTTGCATGGCGTGAAGTGGGCACAAAACAAACACACAATTGAAAACCCCAAGCCACATAGAACTCGAGAGAGGGAGCTCATGCGGGTGCTCCTCTTCCTCCCTAGCGACGGCGACGGCGATAAGAATCTGCCTAAAACAATTCGCGGCAAACTTGAACTTGACAGCCAGTGCCTCATGTTCGCACCTTCCGCGGCGGGGGTCGTAGAGCAATTTAAGCTGCTTTTTATGGCCTCCACTCCAGCTCATTAGGCGCCCAGCACAAACAAAGCAAAGAAAATTGGCCTTAAATGTGGAAACTGGGAAAATTTACTGGGATTTTCAAGTTCTAGTAAGTTAGCAATTGAATAGAAGCTGCCTTCTTCTTGGTAATTGAGACACTGAACTCTGCATAGAATTAATTGGGGAAAAATAGAGAAAAGAGCCAATGATGATGTTGCGAATGGAAAAAAATATGTAAGAACTGACACATATAGAAGACCTAGAAATCTACAATATAACATTTATTAAAATAGTAAAACGAATCGTTACTTCTTAAACTAGAAAACACAGTAAAGTCCTAGCTCTTTTTGTAAAAAAGATATATAATAAAAAAAAATACATTTGATTCTATTAATGATTGTCAAAATTCCAACATACCCAGCTTTATCTTGTTTTACAAGTCTTTGAGACTTTTCCAAATCTGATCTAACCACTTAATAACTATATTTGAGCGTAGGAAGTCAAATTGAACAAGCTACAAAAATAGAAGTACAATCACAGATGTATAACACACCAGCAATGCGACAAATACAATACGTGTATGGGCCAAACTAGTTTTAATTCATTTTTGCTAGAGCACAAAAAGGTCTTAAGTGACAAACTTGTTTCCCCCCAACCGAAGCCAAGCTATCTAATGCTAGCAACAGAAACACACACACATAAGCTGCTCGCCAGTCGACAGTAAGCAAAGTTTTGGCCAAGAAAATATGGCAAGCGGCAAACAACTTTTGTTTTGCTAAAAGTAAAATCAGCCAAGTGTAACAATTAAGTGGCGGCGACGGCTGCGAAGCAACACAATACAGCGGAGACGGTCTAGAGTATACTGAGTGTATATACCTGTACTATCGGGTCGTGCCCATATGGACCACATCGGGTTGAGAAATCTGAAGAAGCGCTGCCGGTGCTACGCCTGCTAAGCTTGCTGTATCTAATTTGAATTTAAATTAGTTTAGCGAAACCAGCTTGGGTTCGCCTAAATACTATAACTATACTCTATGAAATGAGGTTGCAGCGAAGGTTGGGTTTTGGGAAAGGGTTACTCTGGTATTTGTTAACTAAATTAAACCATCGGTAACTTAATAATAGAACACCGCTAAGTAAGAAAGTTCCGTGAATACACTAATCTGTTGATGTTTGTAGTAAAAGTGTGTTCTTCTATATATACTCAATATTGAATCGTAAAAATTAATTTAAATTACTTTAAAAATGCCATACTTTTATATGTGTGTCTCATAAGTTGCACTTTCCTTGCATATGCAATCAACTAATCCCTTTCCATTGTGTGCTTACTTGCAGGTACATTCACAATATACACAACAACCGCAACCATTCAAGACAAACTTGAGGGCGAATAGTCGGTTTCGCGGCGAGGTCTTCTATCTAAACCTCGAGGATGGCTACTTTGGCTGCCAAGTCAACGAGTCCACCGACTATTTGCAGCTATACGAACTATCGAAACTATGCGACGGCACCCAGGACTGTTATCTGGGTTCCGATGAGCTGAGCAAAGAGCTCAAATGCACAAGTGAGTATTCAAGCAGCCGGGCGAATCTCTTTAATGGGTTTTTCTTTTGCCTAACCCACGGATGATGATCATGATCTAATGTACGTATATATATATATATTTTCAACAGATGACTGTGATAAGGATGGCACCCAGTGCACACATGGCGCGTGTTTGAACGGCGTCTGCCATTGCAATGACGGCTACGGCGGCTGCAATTGCGTGGACAAAGGTGAGTCTTAGATTGGTGTCCCGCCTTGTGCTGGCTTACATAACAAAGAAAAAAAAAGATAAAAACCGTTAACAAAACCCCAACCTTGTGTTACAGATGAGAACGAATGCAAACAGCGTCCGTGCGATGTGTTCGCCCATTGCACAAACACACTGGGCAGCTTCACGTGTACCTGCTTTCCGGGCTATCGCGGCAATGGCTTCCATTGTGAAGGTAAGTGCTACACAGAGGAAAATGCATAAAGATGGCAGCGAAAATATTATTATTAGCTTAGCTTTCAGTTTGTTTTATTTTTCTCTCTGTAACCTTAGTCCGCACAGCCTCCGTTTTAGTTTCTTTGTATTACTTAGCATAATGACTGACCAGCCAACCAAGCATAGTACAGATGATTGTTGTTGTACTTCCGTCGACGTCTCTTTCTTTTTAAACCCAGACTTGGGTCGTTTTGTACCCTAGACCTAACGGTTTGTGCCATTCCAGCCTCCAGAGCTGAAAATGTAACAAAAGACGCGCCAGACAATAATATGAAAGCTTTCCCAGCAAGAATAGGAGTAATACTTATCTGCGAGGTAAAAATAATGACCGTGTAGCGATTACACTTGAGTGCTGGCCATGCTGGTGCGGAGAGAGAGAGCCACGGGCGGCGAGTCTCTAATACCAGACTGAAGCTATCTGGTGGAGCCCTGGCCAAACGAATTTCGAAATATCTCAATCAGTTTCCGCCGATCTACTGCTACAGTTTCGATCCCGGGGTCGGTACCATTTGCTCGTTAGCCTAGGTGCCACTCAGCAGGGGCTAACAAAAAGATAGAACTCTCTCTCTGGATTCTGGGTTCTGGGCGCACCTGTTTCCCCACATGATGCTAGGACGGGATTCGGTATATGACAGTGACAAACCGGCTGGTATAATTGGACTGCGGCTAATGTTACGTAATAAAAACACATTATGGCATCACAAAAAAAGAAAACCCAAAGAAGAACGAATCGAAAACAAGAAGAACCACGAGATCGCAGCGGTAATAACTAGGAAAGTGTACGAAGAGGTTAGCGTTAGCAAGTAGTTCAGCTCGAGAGCCTATTCTTTATAGATGATGATGATGATGATGGCGATGATAATGATGCGGCTGAATCCGGGGGAACGAACAATAAAAAGCCACAGACACAGCACATTTGTTGCAGCAATGCTTTCGCGCCATGCAACACATCGTGGCTCTGTCTGTTAGACGGGGAATCAGTGTCATGTAATCTGACCCCGAACATGGACACGCCAGAACTTTCAACACTCTCGAACAGGAGAAGAAGGAGGTTTGGAGGATGGTGAGGCCGCTGCCACGCCCCACCACCTGCATTCGATGCGATGCGATAACGAGCGCAAATTTCACAGAGACAGACCCTCTCTCCTGGCATTACCCCACTAAGTATGAAGACGTTGCCAAGATTCTAGATTACAAGTGACGACGACGAATGATCCGCCGCCGAGTCCCCGTCCCGTCTCTCCTATGAGCCATCCCAGCGTCAGGCATGCATAAATTCTGAGCAGCGACGTGTAACGCCAGCATCGCATTTCAGTCGCATTATCTAATTCTTTTCTATAGAAATTTTTTCACATATTTTTCACGATGCCATGATTGCGTTCGCCATGCTGCATTGGGGACAGAGCCCAGGGCCCTTCCCCAGGCCCATCCAGAACCTCGCAATTGTCTGTAATCATCTGAATTAGTTTGGAAATGTGATGAGAAAGTCTCTTGCTCGCCATGTGTGCAGTTGAATCTCCATCAGGGGCACACACACGCACTCCTCCGTTTCCCAGGCCAAGTGCCTTTAAACACACAATTAAATGTTGATGTTCCCTTACAGTATCAGTAGCTGCTTGCATAATTCCGGAATAAATTGTAAATAAGAAGGTTAATTCATTGAGGATTATCAGATGGTAGATAAGCTTGTCTTTCTGTAATGGAAGGGAATATATTACTTTAAACATTGTTTGCCTAGGAAAATTATGACTTAAAAGAAAAGCATTCAAGTTCCTCATGTCATATGTTAACCTATTAGAAAAAGTACTTAAGTCTCTTCCGGACATTCCAATCGAGATGTTCATTAACAGAAGTAGGCCATCATTAAGTGCCTGCCAAGCCTTAAAATCATTTCTATTTGAGCCTTAAATCTCTCTGTTTGAAGTAAATTTCCGCCTTGAGGGGCTCGCATCTTGATCACATCCTGCAAACACCCAATTTTCGCATCGCAGCTTAAAGTGTCGCTGGCAGCGTGTTATGTAAATCCAGTTTTTGCATCAAGTTCACCCAATAAACTTAGCAACAAATCACACTGCCGCCTGCTCTTGGCTTAGAGACACATTTTGCGTATTGCTATGTGTCCGAGGTACGAGTACATATATATCTACCTGTTTTCCTGTTTCTTTTTTGCCTTTTTAATGCGCCTAACGGTGGTTTGTGGCAAACACCTGATTTAGACTCCGTGGCGCATTATTTCATGTTCATAACTCAAACGCGTTCGATGTGGATGCCTACGATGGCTTCGTTAACGCATCGCAAAAGTCCAGTTATGCAATGACTATTGAAAAATGAGAGAGAGAGGGAGATAGACTCGGAGAGAGTGTGGGATTTGAGCTATCGATCCTTCTAATGCAATAAATGGAGTGAGTCTCTCCAGTTGAGTGCTAAAATTTATTTCCACTTGGCCAGCGCCAAAAGACAACAAGGCGCGAGGCGCAAAAAGACTCCAATATACGTAAGTTGGCAACGACGACTGGTGCCGGTCCGCTTTGCTCCGCTCCGGCTTGGCCAGGCACGTTCACCAGGCGGCTCAACGGCTGCTCCCTTTCGATTCGCTAACTGGGGCAGATCATTAAAACGGATAAAATAGATTGTGCCCACGTAGGCAACGCCGTCACAGCTCTCCAGCTCCAGCAACAGCTTCGGCTCTTGGAGATCGAGGCGGTAGCGTTGTCGGCGCTTAATGCCGCCTGTCCTCAAACGGCACTGCCTCCAACTCCCTGACTCCGAATACAGCTCCATCTCTGTCTCCGTCTCCCGTTTCCGAAAGCCAAAGCCGAAACCGACACCAACTTCAATCCGCCGTCTGGTTGCCGGTCGACGCACCAGTTGGAGATCAACGTCAGTTGATAAGCTTGGCCAGTTTTTCGTTCCGTTTTTGAATACTCTTTCAAGAGGGTATCTATCTTAGCAAGCTTAGTACTAATACGAATTTATATTGGGATTTTTAACAACAAAAACCTAGTTAAAATCTTTCAACTTATTTAACTATATGCAAAGGAAATCCTTAAGAGTATTCCCTGATTGACTTCCCTTTCGAATAGAACTTCTTTTCGGCCAGAACATATTCGCCCCGATGCCTAGCAGAGGTCCCTTCCTTATTTTAATTCCTTTTGTAGTTGAAACCTTTTTTGTAGTTTCTTTTTTTGCCACGTACTTTGCACTTTTGCATATCAAAATGGCAGCAATTAATTCTGTTGTCCAGGCCGGCGCTGATAAGGCATGAAAATGGCTTTAAGCGTCGGCATTGACACGCCTAATTATATGTGTTGCCACATTTACGCACAAATGAGGGGCGGCGGCGGCTTCGCCCAAGAAAAAAAGCCGCCACCCATGGCTCGGCTTTAGCATGGCTTTGGCTCTACCAAGTGGCCCGGATCCGGCTTGGACTGACATCACTTG
Organism: Drosophila punjabiensis; assembly: GCA_008042585.1. Lineage (NCBI taxonomy): Eukaryota > Metazoa > Arthropoda > Insecta > Diptera > Drosophilidae > Drosophila > Drosophila punjabiensis. Next base: position 24,827 of record VNJR01002964.1, on the reverse strand, counting down.
CCGGGCCTCGACCTTGATCTTAGAGGAGCATACACCGTAGTCGTCGCATGGCAAAAAGCTAGACGCATAATTGCGTAACAAATTGTTAACTAATTTTGGTTTTCTTTATTACCGGAGCTACTTATGTATATATATTTAGTAGTTCGAGTTCAAGTTCAACTGTGTTTTACCTACAGTTTTGGCTCTGAGCTCTCTGGTTTATTGTTATTTATTCGACCTGCTAATCATCGCGCGGCAGTGGAGCATGAAAGTCGTGTCCGCTCGTAAATTGTATCTCTTCTAAATATTTTATGTATGTGTATATGGATGCAGGCGAAATCATGGCACGAATGTCATAATTCAAATGGAAACCAACAAATGCAACGAGTGCGCCAAATGCTAATTAGTCTAGTTCAGCAATTACACAATTTATTAGATAGACGCCAGCCAGACGAGACTGTATAGATTAGTTTCTCCTTTTCAAGTGGATTGATAATTAGTTGTAATTGCGGTCGAAAGAGCTGCACAAAGGTTGGTTTGCCAGACAAAAAGGCCAAATAAAGTATTAATTATATGTGGACAGTCAGGAAATGCGAAATCCATCAGGCGAAAAATATATTAAGTTATTCCCAAGAACCAAAGTTCGCATTAAAAGTATAGTTATTAAAAAGATAGATTTAATAACGATCTAAGCATTTCCATTTTTTCTGCATTCGTGTAGCTTTAATGATCAGATCACCGCCTTTTAAAATGCCACTTGGAACACGTCTCTCTTTCTCTCTCGTTCTCTGACGATTATGGTTAGGAACAGGAAATCCAAGAAGACGACGGCCAACGAGAATTATGTCAGCATCATTTCAGGCAATCATTCGGCTTAATCACATTGAGTCACGCATATTTGATTGCTTTTAAAGCGGTCAAATCCGATAACCACGGGGGAAAACCTAGATAGAACGCCTACCTATTGCCAAAATAGAAATATAAGTAATTCGCGAGAACAGAAGTCAAATCTCAGAGTCGAGCTTATTAAATTTACACTTCCCCGAGATGAGTTTCTCATTCAAACAGGCTGTAAGAATATCATTCCTGGCAGGAGATGCAACAACCGTGCTAAGTTCATTAGACAGCCTTTGGTCAATGGCCCTGGGTTCCCAGCTGAGGATCGAGGATCGAGTCTGTGTCTGGTCTGTGCTGCTGTCGTCTTGCCAGTCGCATTGCATAAAGTAATTAAACCGACATTGAAACTTAGAAGAACACAGAATGCTTCCTGCTTCTGGTACTCGTACAGAGAGACAGAGAAAAGAGCTAAGACAGGCATGAGATCGAGTCTCCGACGAGGATGATGACATTGAGTAATCAGAGTTTGCAATTGCAACGTGGCGGTGATGCCGGCAAACATGGAATGCTGTCATATCAGTTGTTGGTTGTTAAGAGCAAATACCAGTTTCGGTTCTCTTCGCCACCGCTCCACCGCCACCAGAGTGATGATCCTCTTAATTTATAAGCTAAAAACTAGTAATTATAACTGAACGGCCAGCCGGCCGGTCGTCTCGTTCTGCTTGTAATTATAAGGCACTCACTATCCCACCGTCCTCCGTCCCTTCTTTGCCATTTCTCACTCCCAGTCCCAGTCCCAGGTCCTTGTCTTTGGCTTTTGCCAACTTTTGTACTTATGTCATATTAGCCATAAATGTACAACTTTAGCCTGTGCGCTTGGCCCAATGATTAATGGGCCCAGATTGCGCTGGAGCGGCGGCGACTACCCATGCCTTCATTCCAGTCCATCCTCATGCCTCGTCCAGCTGAATTGCCGCTTCATTGGCTCCGACTGAGGGCAATATTGAATTCTCAATGCCCGGCTGCGCGCTATTGGAGCAGAAAGCCCTGATCCCAAGCTCATCCTCCGCCAGTCTTCCGCCTGAACTGGGCTTAAGATTCAGAAACAGAGACAGCCGTTGAGCTGGGCTTAGCTGAAAGGTTAGATGGGCAGGCTTATGCAATTGGAGAATTCTTGTGAATGTATTAAAATGAAGGTCGAGAGATAGCTAGTTATTTCAAGAGGTTTTTAGATGAATGCTGTGTATATTATAATCAAGCAAAATACCTACAAGGCCTTGAAATCAAACTTCATAATAAACCTAATATATTGTAATAGTTTATATACCTTAAAAAAAGCCTCCGGAAAAACACTGTACAGATTTTAAAACTACAAAATACCAAATGGTAATGGGTTGTCCCATTAACATTGACCACACAGCCCATTGGTATGCAAAGCGTATGCAACTGGTGCATCCTGTGCTGTGACATTGCAAGCAGCGTGGCTGCCACGCCGCTGAAATGACACTGAAATGTCATGCGTAACATGCAAATCTCGGATGCATCCATTGCAAACTGCAACTGCGGCTCCAAGTAGCTGCGATTCCAACTCCAAGTTTGTGGCCACAAAGCGAGCAAAGCGCATTCAAGCGGCAAAATGCGTAGAGCTCCTAGAATGAGGTTGAGCTTGGACGCTGGCCGATGAGGCTGTGGCGGGCAGTAGGAATACACGCAACAAAAAAGTAACAGTCAAGATATTTGTATAGGTCTACAGGGCTTTTAATTTCTAAAGCGTCTCCAGTAAAGTTTTTGCCAGTAGTTAATAGACTTGTAAAATATAGAATAGAAAATTAATTAAAATCAAGTATGAAGTATATACCTTTGAAAAGTCTTTGATTTCTCTCCGTGTTCTTCCCAAGGTGGATATTAATCGCTCTGCGTTTAGATTTTAATTACTTGTCATTTGTTGCATGGCACAATCGATTAATCAAACCTTCTCCTCCTCTTGCTCCACAGACGTTGACGAATGCCAAGATCCCGCGATAGCAGCACGATGCGTGGAGAATGCCGAGTGCTGCAATCTGCCGGCGCACTTCCTTTGCAAGTGCAAGGACGGCTATGAGGGCGATGGCGAAGTACTCTGCACAGATGTCGATGAGTGCCGCAATCCGGAGAATTGCGGGCCCAACGCCTTGTGCACCAACACGCCGGGCAACTATACATGCTCGTGCCCAGAGGGCTTCGTAGGCAACAATCCGTATCGGGAGGGTTGCCAGGATGTGGACGAGTGCTCGTATCCGAATGTCTGCGGACCCGGTGCCATATGTACGAATCTCGAGGGCAGTCATCGCTGCGACTGCCCGCCGGGATACGATGGAGATGGACGCTCGGAGACCGGTTGCATTGATCATGACGAGTGCGCACGTTCGCCATGTGGCCGGAATGCGGACTGTTTGAATACGGAGGGCAGCTTTCGCTGCTTGTGTCCGGAGGGATACAGCGGTGATCCCATGCACGGCTGCGAGGGTAAGTTTGCTTTAGCGTTAAGTTATCGATTTAGATTACTTCATTCGTTTGACATTGTTCCATTTTGGTTGTTTTTTGCACTTGTTTTGGCTAAATTTGAATTGGCGGCACCTTCAACATACCAAACACACACACATACAATTATACTCGTACATTATTGCACCGCAATATGCAACATTAATACAAAAATTAATGCCTAACGCCGGCAGATGTCGATGAATGCGCCACTAACAATCCATGCGGTTTGGGTGCTGAATGCGTGAACATGGGCGGTAGCTTCGAATGCCGCTGTCCCCTCGGCTTTGTGCTTGAGCACGATCCGCATGCGGATCAATTGCCACAACAGCCATTGGGTTACGGGCCGGGGGCAACGGACATTGTGCCCTACCAAAGGACCTCGGGCGCCGGGCTGGCCTGCCTGGACATTGACGAGTGCAATCAGCCGGATGGCGTGGCCAAGTGCGGCACTAATGCCAAGTGCATTAACTTCCCCGGCTCGTATAGATGCTTGTGTCCGAGTGGATTCCAAGGACAGGGCTATTTGCACTGCGAGAGTTAGTATCCTGCCTGCTTAATGCCTTTGCCAGAGCCCTATATTTGGGCATTTCCAAAGATTTACAATATTTTTGACGAATTGTTTAATACTGCAAACCAAATAAAGAGCTCTGACAATTATTTAGCACACAGGGCTGGCAAATCCTCTCTATTACCTTACGGGGCCTGCCAGCCTTGTGTTTGCTTTCCCCTTTGCTATCCTCCACCCGCTATATGTACTCCCAGCTGTTTTGCGAGCTTTAAGCTTAGCTTAATTGCATCCCCAGTAGGTGCATGCTTTCCCAACAGCTTCCTATTGTACTCCCCTGTAGTTCCACCTTTCTATATTCTATATTCTATTCTTTATATTTATCTACCCACCCGTTCCCGCTCCCCCACTTCACGCTATGCTCCCTCACCTTCCATCCGATGTCGTATTGTTTTGCATACTAATTCAATTAATTTTAATATATATATTTAACTCAACCCCCAACCCGCCAACCGCCAATGAACACGCGTTGCCTGCCCCCTCTCAATCATCACCCCTGCCCCTGCACCGACCGGAAATCGCGTAGACATCAACGAGTGTCAGGATAATCCGTGTGGGGAGAACGCTATTTGCACGGATACCGTCGGCAGCTTCGTGTGCTCGTGCAAGCCGGACTATACCGGTGATCCGTTCCGTGGATGTGTGGACATTGACGAATGCACGGCCTTGGACAAGCCATGTGGACAGCATGCAGTGTGCGAAAATGCCTCGCCAGGATACAATTGCAAGTGCCCGCAGGGCTACGATGGGAAACCTGATCCCAAGGTGGCCTGCGAGCAAGTGGACGTCAACATCCTCTGCACCAGCAATTTCGATTGTACCAACAATGCGGAGTGTATCGAGAATCAATGCTTCTGTTTGGATGGCTTTGAGCCCATTGGAGCCAGCTGTGTGGATATCGACGAGTGTCGCACCCATGCTGACGTCTGTGGTCCCCACTCACAGTGTCTAAACACACCCGGATCCCATACCTGTGAATGTGAGGCTGGCTATGTGGGCAGTCCCCCAAGGATGCCCTGCAAGCAGCCCTGCGAAGATGTCCGGTGTGGAGACCACGCATACTGCAAACCCGATCAGAATGAAGCCTACTGCGTGTGTGAGGAGGGATGGACATATAACCCCAGCGATGTTTCAGCGGGATGCGTAGATATTGATGAATGCGATCTGCTACATGGACCATTTGGAAGCTGCGGGCAGAATGCCACTTGCACGAACAACGCCGGAGGCTACACATGCACCTGCCCGCCCGGGTATTCGGGCGATCCTCATGCCAAGTGCGTGGATGTGGACGAGTGTCGGTCAGGTGCCAGCAAGTGTGGAGCTGGAGCTGAGTGTGTTAACATGGCCGGCGGCGGTTATACTTGTCGCTGCCCTGAGAACACTATCGCCGATCCGGATCCCAGTGTGCGTTGTGTTCCCATTGTGAGCTGCTCCGCCAACGAGGACTGCCCTGGCAATGCCATTTGTGATGAGACCAAGCGTTGTCTGTGCCCGGAACCAAATATTGGCAATGATTGCCGTCATCCGTGCGAAGCGCAAGATTGTGGTGCCCATGCCCAGTGCATGTTGGCCAACGGACAAGCGCAGTGCCTATGTGCTCCCGGATACACTGGAAACGCAGCTCTCCCGGGAGGCTGCAATGATATCGATGAGTGCTCGAGGGCTAATCCCTGTGCCGAGAAGGCCATTTGCACCAACACAGCTGGCGGTTACCTGTGCCAGTGCCCAGGCGGCTCCAGTGGAGATCCGTATCGCGATGGCTGCATTACCTCGAAAACCGTGGGCTGCTCCGACGCCAATCCCTGTGCGACGGGTGAAAGTTGCGTCCAAGACTCCTACACCGGCAACAGTGTTTGCATTTGCCGGCAGGGCTACGAACGTAACACGGACAACGGCCTGTGCCAAGATGTGGACGAGTGTTCTGCCCAGAGGGGCAAGCCTGCTTGTGGACTGAATGCTCTCTGTAAGAATTTACCCGGTAGCTACGAGTGCCGTTGTCCCCAAGGACACACGGGCAATCCGTTCGTCATGTGTGAGATCTGCAACACGCCGGAGTGTCAATGTCAACCACCTTATAAACTCTTAGGAAACAGTTGCGTTCTGGCGGGCTGCTCCAACGGCCAGGCCTGTCCCAGTGGAGCGGAATGCATCTCCATAGCGGGCGGTGTCAGTTACTGTGCCTGCCCCAAGGGTTATCAGACCCAACCAGATGGCAGCTGTGCCGACGTAAATGAGTGTGAGGAGCGTGGAGGAGCGCAACTATGCTCGTTTGGAGCTCAGTGCGTGAACACACAAGGAGGCTATAGTTGCCACTGTCCGGAGGGTTACCTAGGCGATGCCTACAATGGACTGTGTGCCCCTGCTCAACGTAAGTGCGCTGCCGACAAGGAATGTGCAAGCAACGAGAAGTGCATCCAGCCCGGAGAGTGTGTGTGCCCGCCTCCTTACTTTCTGGATCCGCAGGATAACAACAAGTGCAAGAGCCCCTGTGAACGTTTCCCGTGCGGCATCAATGCCAAGTGCACGCCATCTGATCCACCACAATGTATGTGCGAGGCTGGCTTCAAGGGAGATCCCCTCCTGGGTTGCACGGACGAGGACGAGTGTGCCCACCTTCCATGTGGTTACGGAGCCTATTGCGTAAACAAGAAGGGCGGTTACCAATGCGTTTGCCCCAAGGGCTTTACCGGCGATCCGTACAAGAGTGGTTGCATTTTGGAGACCGGTACACCGAAGAGTAAGTGTCTAAGCAACGACGATTGCGCCAGTAACCTGGCCTGCTTGGATGGCAGCTGCGTTAGCCCATGCATCAGTCTCCTGTGTGGATCCAATGCTTATTGTGAGACGGAGCAACATGCGGGATGGTGTCGCTGTCGCGTGGGCTTTGTCAAGAACGGAGACGGCGATTGCGTGTCCCAGTGCCAGGATGTGATCTGTGGCGAGGGAGCTCTCTGCATTCCGACCAGCGAAGGACCGACCTGTAAGTGCCCACAAGGACAGCTAGGCAATCCCTTCCCCGGCGGTAGCTGCAGCACGGATCAGTGCACGGCCTCGAGACCTTGCGGTGAACGACAGATTTGCATTAATGGCCGCTGTAAGGAGCGCTGCGAGGGCGTTGTCTGTGGCATCGGCGCCACCTGTGATAGAAATAATGGAAAATGTGTCTGCGAACCGAACTTTGTGGGCAATCCCGACCTGCTCTGCATGCCGCCAATAGTACAGGCCATATGCTCGCCAGTTTGTGGTGAGAATGCCCATTGCGAGTACGGCTTGGGTCAGAGTCGATGTGCCTGTAATCCTGGCACCTTTGGCAATCCCTACGAGGGATGCGGGGCTCAGAGCAAGAACGTTTGCCAGCCCAACAGCTGTGGACCCCATGCCGAATGCCGAGCTGTGGGTGATCGCATCACCTGTCTGTGTCCACAGGGCTTCAGTGGCAATCCTTATATTGGCTGCCAGGATGTGGATGAGTGCACCAATAAGCCGTGTGGTCTGAACGCGGCTTGTCTGAATACAGCCGGAGGATTTGAATGTCTTTGCCTGTCTGGTCATGCCGGCAATCCGTATAGTAGCTGTCAGCCCATTGAGAGCCGGTTCTGCCAGGATGCCAACAAGTGTCAGTGCAATGAGAGGGTTGAGTGCCCCAATGGCTACAGCTGTCAGAAGGGCCAATGCAAAAACCTCTGTTCCCAGGCGTCGTGTGGTCCACGAGCTATTTGCGATGCCGGAAAGTGCATCTGCCCGATGGGCTACGTTGGAGATCCGAAAGATCTGATTAATGGTTGCAGCATTCGCGGCCAGTGCGGCAACGACGCCGACTGCCGGCACTCGGAAATCTGCTTCCAGTTGGGCAAGGGGCTGCGCAAGTGCGTTGACGCTTGCTCCAAGATTCAGTGTGGACCCAATGCTCTCTGCGTAGCGGATGATCATCGATCCTCCTGCATCTGCTCCGATGGTTACTTTGGCAACCCAAGCAACCTGCAAGTTGGTTGTCAGCCGGAGAGAAAGGTTCCTGTGGAAGAGGAGGATAAATGCAAGTCGGACAAGGACTGTGAACGAGGATATGGTTGTCAGATGGCTGGCGCACATGGCGCCCGAGAGTGCATTGACCTGTGCTCCAACGTTGTCTGCGGACCCAATGAGCTGTGCAAGATCAACCCAGCTGGACATGCGATTTGCAACTGTGCCGAGAGTTATGTGTGGAACCCAGTTGTGTCATCTTGCGAGAAGCCCTCGCTGCCGGACTGCACCAGTGATGCCAACTGTCCCGATGCGTCCGCTTGCCGTCCGGATGTCTTGGGCGTGCTCAAGTGCGTCGCCATCTGCGATGCCTTCACCTGCCCAGCCAACTCGGTATGCGTGGCGCGTCAGCATCAGGGACGTTGTGACTGTCTGCCCAACTTCGTCGGTAATCCTAACGATAGGAATGGATGCCAGCCAGCAGTGAAACATCAGTGCAAGAACCACGCCGAATGCCAGGAGTCAGAGGCTTGCATCAAGGATGAGAGTACTCAAACGCTTGGCTGTCGCGCTGCCTGTGATACCGTGAAGTGCGGACCCCGAGCCGTTTGCATAACCAACAACCATCAGGCGCAGTGTCAGTGTCCCCCTGGACCCTTTGCCGGAGATCCGTACGACCCTTTCAATGGCTGCCAGAGTGTCCCGTGCGTGTATAACCACGACTGCCCACCTAGCCAGATGTGTAACCGAATGACCCATACCTGCTATGATGTGTGCGACGAGGAGTCTTGTGGCGAAAATGCCATCTGCCTGGCTGAAGATCATCGCGCCGTTTGCCAGTGTCCGCCAGGATTCAAGGGAGACCCGTTGCCAGAAGTGGCTTGCACAAAGCAAGGCGGATGTGCTGCCGGAACCTGTCACGCCTCGGCCATTTGCGAAGTTACCCCTGAAGGACCTGTCTGCAAATGTCCGCCCCACTTTGGGGGCGATCCGAAGACGCGAGGATGTCGTCCCGAAGGTCAGTGTCCCAATGGAGATGCTGATTGTCCCGCCAACACAATCTGCGCTGGAGGAAGATGCCAGAATCCCTGTGACAATGCTTGCGGAGCCAATGCTGAGTGTAAGGTGGTCAACAGGAAGCCAGTGTGCAGTTGCCCACTGCGATTCCAACCTGTCTCTGATTCGGCACGGGATGGATGTGCCCGTAGTCCGTCTAAGTGTCTCACGGACGTGGACTGCGGAGGACAGTTGTGCTTCAACGGACAATGCCGCATTGCCTGCCGGAACACGCAGGATTGCTCCGATGGAGAGAGCTGCCAGAGTAACGTTTGCGTGGTTGCCTGTTTGGATCACAGTCAATGCACTAGTGGCTTGGCCTGTGTGGACGGTCACTGCACCATCGGCTGTCGCAGCAATAAGGAGTGCAAGCAGGATCAGTCCTGCATTGAGAACAAGTGTCTGAATCCCTGCCAGTCGGGCAGCAGCTGTGGCCCTAATGCCCTCTGCAGCATTGCCCAACATCGAAGCCAATGCAGTTGCCCGGAGGGCTTCGAAGGCAACCCTACGCCGGAACAAGGATGTGTGCGAGTGCCGGCTCCCTGCCTGGCCAGCAATCAATGCCCCAACGGACACATGTGTATCGGCAATCAATGCAATCTTCCGTGCACCAAGACCTCGGCCTGCGCCATTGGAGAACGTTGCTATCAACAAGTTTGTCGCAAGGTTTGCTACACAAGCAACAATTGTTTGGCCGGCGAGATCTGTAACTCGGATAGGACATGCCAGCCAGGCTGTGAATCTGATGCCGATTGCCCGCCCACCGAGTTGTGCCTCACCGGAAAGTGCAAGTGTGCCACTGGCTTTATAGGCACTCCCTTCGGCTGCTCGGACATTGACGAATGTACTGAGAAACCTTGTCATGCCAGCGCTGTATGTGAGAATGTCCCCGGATCCTATCGATGCGTTTGCCCCGAGGGAACTGTCGGCGACGGCTATGCCCAGCAACAGGGATGCTCCAAATCCGGGCTGTGCCACAAATCAGATGATTGCTCTAATAACTTGGCCTGCATCCATGGCAAGTGCACGGACCCTTGCGTTCACACTGTTTGCGGAGCAAATGCTCTGTGCCAGGCGGAGGGACATGAGGCTTTGTGCAGCTGTCCCGGAGGATATTTGGGAGATCCCAACGACACCGGCGTGGGATGCTTTAAGGTTGAGTGCATTGATCATGAGGATTGTGCCGGCGATCGTGCCTGCGATGCGAAAACCAATCGCTGCATTAAGCCATGTGATCTGACTAGTTGTGGAAAGGGTAATTGCCAAGTTGAGGACCACAAGGCCGTCTGTGCCTGCTACGAAGGATACCAGTTGGTCAACAACGGCGTGTGCGAGGACATTAACGAGTGTCTATCGAAGCCATGCCATAGCACGGCGTTCTGCAACAATTTACCAGGAAGCTACAACTGCCAGTGCCCCGAAGGTTTGATTGGAGATCCTCTGCAGGCTGGTTGCCGCGATCCCAGTGAGTGTCTTAGTGATGCAGATTGCCCAGTTTCGGCCAGTTGCCAGAACTCACGATGCCGCAGTCCTTGCGAGCGTCAGAATGCCTGCGGATTGAATGCCAACTGTCAAGCTCAGGCCCATCAAGCGGTCTGCACTTGTCCCATCAACTCTCGCGGGGATCCCACCGTTGAATGTGTTCACATTGAGTGCTCGGATAACGACGATTGCTCCGGGGACAAGGCCTGCCTGGACTCAAAGTGTATAGATCCCTGCTCTTTGCCAAATGCCTGTGGAGCTCAGGCCCGTTGCTCGGTGCAAAATCACATCGGAGTCTGCTCCTGTGAATCGGGAAGTACCGGAGATGCCAAGTTGGGATGTGTCCCGCTGCAATACTGCCAGCAGGACGAACAATGTGCCCAGGGTAGCATCTGTTCCCATGGCATCTGCAGTCCTCTATGCAGCACCAATCGCGATTGTATCTCAGAACAATTGTGCCTGCAGGGCGTCTGTCAGGGAACCTGCAAAACGAACTCTACTTGTCCCCAGTTCCAGTTCTGTTCGAATAACATCTGTACCAAAGAGCTAGAGTGCCAATCTGACGCCGACTGTGACGCGGACGAGACCTGCCTGAGTGATGCCTACGGGCGTGCCAAGTGTGAGTCCGTGTGCCTGGGTCGTGCCGCCTGCGGCAGAAATGCAGAATGTGTGGCCCGTTCCCATGCCCCCGATTGCGTTTGCAAGGACGGATTCTTTGGGGATGCCCGGTCCGGATGCCGGAAGATCGAGTGCACCACCGACGACGATTGCTCCAATGACAAGAGCTGCGACAACCACATGTGCAAAATTGCCTGCCTTATTGGACAGCCGTGTGGAGAAAATGCTCTCTGCACCACGGAACACCATCAGCAAGTGTGCCACTGCCAGCCTGGCTTTAGTGGCGATCCACGCGTTCGTTGCGATGTTATCGATTTTTGCCGTGATGCTCCGTGCGGACCCGGAGCCCGTTGTCGGAATGCGCGGGGGTCGTACAAATGCACCTGTCCCACGGGACTCGTTGGTGATCCCTACAATGAGGGCTGTCGCAGCTCCGTGGAGTGCGAGACCAACGAGGACTGTCCCCCGCACGCTGCATGCACTAAAACAAACGGGGTGGCCAAGTGCCGCGATGTCTGTGCCCAACTGCAATGTGGCCCCAATGCGGAATGTGTTCCGAAGGGCCATGTGGCGCAGTGTGCATGCCGCAGCGGCTACGATGGCCAACCCGCCGACCGGGTGGCCGGCTGTAAGCCGCTGCCCGTTCCCTGTCAGGTCACCGGCGACTGTCCGACCAACACATACTGCTCGGATAGCGTCTGCAAACGTAAGTACTAACCCCGACCCGTCATGGGGCCTAAACCGACTACCAGACAACGTAAAATTGGTTAATCTACCTACCAACCTCTCTCTTGTAGTACTACTTACATACTTACAAACTAGCACAGATGTTTATAAAGGAGATGTTGCGGTACCACAAGAATCTGCTGAAAATTTTAATGGGTTTAAGCATTATCTAATTTAAACATGGTATCCCGCAACTCAGCTTAGGGATATTAAGTTTGAATATTTCGCTAATAAATGTGCTATATTCTGAAAATTTGTCTTGCCTTGAGACAAAATAAAAGGAAAATTTCCCTGTTTAAAGTGTAAAGTTTCTTCATAAATTTAAATTCGGTTTATTATTATTTTTCCAAAGACCTCACATCACATTTTTACTGAAATGTCTATTACTTTTATAAACAGAAAGATACCACAACATCTCACAAAAGTAATTACTTCAACCTTGGACTGGCCTAAAGCCTACGCATTAAAACAAATGATATTTAATAACTAAGACTAACTTAACTGCAAACTAAAATGAAAATACAGCAAATTACACACAAACGACAACACGCCACGAACATTGAGAGACCGTAACGCCAACAGAGAAATATTTGCTGCTATAATCCCATTCACTAACTCCCGAATATCTTTTCCTATAGCTGCTTGCGTGCTGGACACCGAATGTGGACCGTCTGAGGTATGCCAAGGTGGCCAATGCTTCGATCCCTGTCTGCAACCTCAAGCGTGTGGTCAGAACGCCGAATGCGTCATTCAGAATCACATAAAGCAGTGTCACTGCCCCCAGGGCTTCACTGGCGATTCAACCAAGGAGTGTGTCCGAGTTCCGGTCGCCTGCGATGGTGACTGTGCCCCTGGCTACACCTGTCGCGATTCCATGTGCCTGCCGGTGTGCCACAACGATCTTGAGTGCGCCTCCAATGAGAAGTGCCTGAAGGGCAACTGTATGCGTAAGTGACCTCTGACATTGCCCGTTAACAGATTCACTAAAATCCTGTTTATTCCATAGTGACTTGTCGCGTGGACAACGACTGTTTCCTGGGCCATGTCTGCCTGCACAATAAGTGTGTCTATGGCTGTCATGTGGACGACGACTGTAGTGCCTCCGAGTCCTGTCGCAATGATAAGTGCGTGAACCCCTGTCTGGAGAGCAGTCCCTGCGGCCCCAATGCCGCCTGTGCAGTGTCCAACCATCGGGCCAGCTGTAGCTGCCTGGATAGCATGGTGCCCAATCCCACGCCCCAGGTGGGCTGTGTACGCTCTCCCCCGCTGGAGTGCCGCGAGAACCGCGACTGTGGAAATGGACTGGCCTGCTTTGAGTCGGTCTGCCGTCCCCTGTGCGCCGACGATGCTGGCTGCTTGACCAACGAACGTTGCCAGCAGGGAGTGTGCAAGCCGCTCTGCCGGCATGACAATGAGTGCGGCCATGGGGAGCTCTGTCTGGGCTTGAATTGTGTACCTGGCTGCCGCTCTGATCAGGGATGCCCTCAGAACCTCGCCTGCGTGGGTCAACAATGCGTGGATCCATGCGGTGATCCCACTGCCTGCGGCACAAACGCATTCTGCCAGGTGATCGATCATCGGAAACAGTGCGCTTGCCCAGATGGCCTCGACGGCAATGCCAATGTGGCCTGCAAGGTGCCCCGCATCGCTTGTGGTAGGAACGAGGATTGCCAGTCCAACCAGCTCTGCTACGCCGGCAGCTGTCAGAGCAAGTGCAGGAACGATCAGAACTGCCTCTCGGATGAGCGCTGCATGCGAGGAACATGCAGGACCGTTTGCAACACGGACGAGGCCTGCTCTCAGGGACAAATCTGCGAGAACCGCATGTGCCAGACCGGATGCCGTACGGACTTGAGTTGTGCAACTGATGAGGCGTGCGTGAACAAGAAGTGCCAGAACCCTTGTCGCACTCCGGGTCAATGCGGCCAGTGTGCCGATTGCCTGGTGGTTAACCACGGCGTCCAGTGCCAGTGCCCCGCATCCTTCATTGGAGACGGTCTGACTGGCTGTCAGCTACCGCCGGAACGTTGCCATCCCGGTTGCGAGTGTGACGAGAATGGCGCATATTGTGCCGCCAAATGCTCCAGGAATGAAGACTGCTCATGTGGACAGCAGTGTGCCAGGGGTATGTGCCGGAATAAGTGCGGACCCAAGCGTCAGTGTACGGTGGGTCAGCTTTGCGAGCGAGGAGCTTGCATTGCTGGTTGCAAATCCAATGGAGATTGCGCCGCCGACCAAAGCTGCGTCCGTGGAAAGTGCACAGATCCTTGTGCGGACGACAAGTCCTGCGGACGGAATGCCCTGTGCACTGTCTCAGAGCACCGGATGCTCTGCTACTGTCCAGATGGCTATGAAGGCGAGCCTAGCAAAGAGTGCGTACAATTCGAGTGCCGCGTGGACAACGATTGCGATAGTAATAAGCGCTGCGACCAAGGAAAGTGCCGTAATCCCTGCCTCGAATATGGAGCCTGTGGCTCAAATGCCCAGTGCCGTGTGGTGGGTCGCAAGGCTCAGTGCTCTTGCCCGCCGGACTTCTTTGGCAATCCAACTACAGGCTGCCAGCCGCTGGAGGGAGGAGGATGTTCAAACAAACCCTGCGGTGAGAACTCCAAGTGCACTGAAGTGCCCGGCGGATATGAGTGTGCCTGCATGGATGGCTGTATCGGGGATGCCCACAATGGATGTATTTGCGGGGGACCGCTGGTTAATGCCTGCCACGATCAGCCTTGTGGCTTGAACGCCGCCTGCCGTGTTCTGGAGAACAATCAGGCTGAGTGCTACTGCCCGGAGAGCTTCCCCAACGGCGATGCCTATGTGCAATGTGAGTACCAGAAGTTCTTGAACTTCATACCTCAGAAAGTAGTTTACTTTTCAAATTTTGTAAGAAAGTCTTAAGATGGGAATCGACTAAAACGCCTTATGATCTTACAGGTTACTTGACGCCGCAACAGGAGGATTGTCGCACCCTGGGCTGCGATGAGGGTGACTGCGTTCGACAGGGCTATGAATATGTGTGCCAGAGGGGTAAGTGCCTAAGTTCATACTCAAATTTCAAGGGTTATCTACCGTACCGTTTTATGTTAATCCTCTTAACCGGCGTTCCTTACAAGTTATTCGTTATATAATGTAATCAGTAAGCGTTATCGTTGACAATTATTTGATTCTTACCAAAATAACTGGAGGTTGTTAGTAACCAAAATTGAAACTGATTTAATTTTTATTATTATCTTGGTTTAATTACTTAGTTCTGAGTTGTTACAAGCCCAAGCAAAACTTAAACCTAAAGCTAATTAGCTAATTCCACTAATTCAACACACAGCCCTTGCGGCTGCTTAGAATATTTACCAAGAATATGATTTCAGTGTAGTGTGTGTTTAAAAAGTCCAAATTGCTAATTCGTTTGTATGTTTTACACAGTTTTTAATTTTACAACTTTAACAACCTATACACATGTGCGAAGTTCTAGGTATTACTTAGTCTAATATGGTTATTCCCCGCACGCACAAAAAAAAAAAACAAAAACACGCAAAATCAAATCAAAAAGCCACCTACACAACCAACTCCCTATATTGCAACTCGGCTGCTTACTCAGCTGGAAAAATGCCAATTAATATAATAGTTCCGTGCACAGTTTAAATAATGAAATTTTTTTGTTAGTTGTTTTTTTTTTATGAATAGTTTTTAAGCACTACAATATATACACCATCAACGCATATGGAGATTCGTGGAATTCGTTGCTGTCGCTATCGCGGTTACCCAATCTGTGCCTAAAATTCATTTTTGAAACACATTCAAAAAAACGAAATATGAAGTGTAGTTTTAAGCAAATTCAACTATCTATACTAAAAATTTCATTCACAATCAGTACATATTATGCGAAATAAGCTAGTAAGCCAGAGTTTATTTTAGAACCCATTAAGCTTGAAGTCTGCCTTCTCATATTTCATTCGGCTTTCATAAAGCTCAGCGCAGCTCAATTCAATGCTCATTATTGAACCTATTTCCTTAGTTCCATCCAATTGGCTTTGAAATAACCATGTGTATTGGCGCTGAATACGCGGCATCCATTACGACTTGGAAACAGTTAACGCACAGATTTCAGTAGATAACTTTGGTTCTTCATCCCTATTTTTAACATTTAGTCTAACGACAAACGCCGCCGCGATAGCGATATGTAGTCAATAAAATTGGTAGCGAAATATTATAATTAATTAAAGAATGTGCAAAAGAAGGCACAAAAATAAAAAACGTACTAAAATTTAAAAAATACAACACAATGCCACGCTAATCATCATTATAGACAACAATCCTCAACACATCCTTGAAAAAAAGATCGATATCCTTTTTACCCCAATAATCCCATCCCTTTCCCTCAAATTCCGCTCTGTCCCCCCTGTGTACCCCAAGCTCTGTCGTTTCCTTTTGCTAAGCCCCTTTTTGTTACATTTCTTAAATGAAAAGAGTCTCAGATTGGGAACTGTGGACGGGACAATTCTCACACATAGTTCACATATGCTTGAAACGAAAGTTCGAAGCCAATTCGAAGACCAATTAAGGAACAAAACATAGTAACCAAGTTAAGATTCATTAGAAATGTGTACAGAACAATTACAAAAACAAAACAAATCAACAGCAACATCAACCTAAAAACTACTACTACTTTCAATGCATCCCTAAAGCAAGTCTACAGCCATAACCAATAATAAACGCAAGCGTTTATTTTGTACAAAGCTCCCTTTAAAATAATAAATATTAAGATCTTATACTCTGAAAGCTCCTCCCTATCTACCGCTACATAGATCGTCTATGGTTAAAAACTCTATATAAACAAACACCCCGAATTGATTTAAATTGTAACTAAATTTAACTAACCTTTCCATTATATTTTTTGGTACATTTGACTAGTGATTAAGTTGTATATACAGACATTTTGTACACACTTGTACATAAAAGCTGCATCTAAGTGGCTGAAAAAAAAGCACTAACCTTATCGAAAGAAGAAAAATCTGTAAATATATACCAAATTTGAACAAAATTGTGAATTATGAATAACCCGGATGAGTCGAACTACCCAATTATATTTCTAACGTACTTTTCAAAATTGTATTTACCCATCGATTTCCAACTACTCATTTCTTCTATACATATTCCTACTAAGCCTCTTCCTACAAAGCTAATCTTGCTTTAGTCAGACTTGTATTTACCCCTTCTTCTTTTTAAATAGATATCTTTCCCTCGTCGCTCTTTCTCCCTCCCTCTCTCTCTCTTCTCTGAATCAATCACTCACTCACCAAAATCGCCAATAACGTGTCTCTCGTGAGGGCAGAGCGCATGTGTTGGATGTCGTGTAATTTTTGCCATTACTCAAACTGAAAATAAAAAAAAAAAACCAATATTATATATAGTTCGAATTCGCATTAATCCCGATCAGAAATTCATTGCTCAACTAAGCTTGCCTTTAGTAAAGCATCCAAATAATTGGGATAGTGCAAGGAGGCTCCCCTGCTGTATGCTCGCTCTTAATAACGGTAAACCATCAAAGAATGTAACTATGCTCACTTGTTCTCACTGCTACGCCTACTCGCTCACATTTGAACGCTGGTCATACCACCAATCAACAATAAAACCCGAAGCAAACTCTATTGATATGTATTGTTTTGGCCTGCCAATATAGACGGTAAACCCTAGTTTTTGTGAGATGTTCCCTTCACAGTTCTACAATTTGAATAAGGACAAGCGAAAGTATGATGCGACAACTTTGCTGCTTTAACTAACTAGCACCTGTTGAAAAAATGGTTCGTTAAGTTAAATCAAAGTGCCAGTGTCCAACTTATGATTTAATTTTTGTTACCTTTTGATTTCTGTATGTACTGTATCTGATCTCCCCTCTAAAATTTTCTTTTACTCTAATAACCCCCGTGCACAAAACCCCGAAACCCCAAAATCGAGTCCACAATAATCCCACTGACACTTAATTGAACACCGATGCCGATGACCCACCGCAATACACACACAACCCAACCCAAAACACCAAAAATAAAAACACACAAAACACTTAAGCCAAAAACGAAGTCCAACCAACAAAAACTGGATTATACTGTTTATATGTTGTCTCGTTTAAGTTCTTCCTTTGTTATTATTATTTTTTTTTTTGTTTTTAGAAACATTTAGATATAAGATTTATCCGAGTCCCCCACCCATCACTCTTGTTTTCAAGAAATATCGTTTTTACACTTATGCAAAACTCCTAGCAAGTCCTGAACCCTCCATCAGACTATTGTCTACTGAAGCCCCACCTTTAAACCGACAGTTTTCATGTCGCACTTTCGTTTCTATGTGTTTTCATGCTCTAAAGAATGATAATCTATTGAGTACGAACCCTTTACCGACTATGTCACCAAAGGAATAGTTGAATGCACCCACCAAGTATTAACATTTAAACAACCAAAACAACTCCTGTCTATCTCTCTCTCGTTCTTCCCTGCCCTGGATGTTATGTTATAGACACCGAACAATGCTACTCAGATACGGATTGTCCCAGTGAAAAGTCATGCCTTCAAGGACACTGCAGCGATCCTTGTACAATGCGTGGCGCGTGTGGTCTGAATGCGCTCTGCAAAACTGTACTGCATCGGCCGCGCTGCTCCTGCCCAAGCTGCCACATCGGTCGGCCCGAGGTCGAGTGCAAGCTTGATCCCAAGTGCTCATCCGATGATGCCGATGCCAAGACTAAGGAGCAGATTCCATGCTCCAGCGATTCCGAGTGCCCCGAGACGTTGCAGTGCGGCCAATACGGCCAATGCACAGATCCGTGCAACAATCCGCTCTTTATTTGCGAGAGCAACAAAAAGTGCGAGACCCGGCGCCACCAGCCGGTGTGCATATGCAAGTCGGGCTTCATAGTGAACGAGTATGGCGAACTAACCTGCGCCCCAGATAAGCGGGAGTGCTATCGCGACGATGACTGCGCCTCGAACATGGCCTGCACAGATGGCAAGTGCAGAAACCCGTGCATCGTCCCCTTGGGCCGAGCACCGATCTGTGCGGAGAACAAGTCCTGTGAGGTGCAAAATCACAAGCCCGTGTGCATTTGCATGCGCGATTGCCAGCCATCGATATCCATTTGTCTACGTGATGCCGGTTGTCCGGCTGGCCTGGCCTGCCGCAAACTTCAGTGCGTCGATCCGTGCAAGTTTGCCACCTGCGCACCCAACTCGCCATGCATTGTCGAGGATCACAAGCCGATATGTAAATTCTGCCCAGCTGGATTTATAGCCGATGCCAAATATGGATGTCAAAAAGGTAAAGCACCAAACGTACTCTCTCTCTCACTCAGCTCTCTGTCGAGTGAAAGTGCCTTATGTCTTTCTGTCTCAATTATCTTTGTTTCCCGCTCTCTCTCACACGCTCTCACCTTTTTTGCTAGCTCTGTCTTATTGTCTGTCCCCTCACAAAAGTAAAAATAAAAAACCTTCACAGATCACAAACAGATCAGCTCGAGAAAATATATTGACCCAAGCGCCGCCAACACCTATTTAATGTTTCAGGCCTTGTTAATTCTTTTTCTCGAATTGTTTGTGTAAATGTACATAGGACTGAGAAATTAACTGCCCGTACCAAGCTTTCGCCTACCGATATGGTTTTTAGCAAAAACTTACCCCCCAAAAGCTTAGTTACAAGCCAGAAGTCAAGGTCAAGAGACTATATAACCCCACGGTCAGATGCTTTACGCCACTAGCACAGCGACTAGGTTGAAGCACTTGAATGAAAAGATTTGTTGAGAAAAGCGTTGATCTTCTAGATCTTATTATCTTCCTTTGGATTGTCCAATGGGAATACAAAT
This sequence comes from Drosophila punjabiensis, assembly GCA_008042585.1. NCBI lineage: Eukaryota > Metazoa > Arthropoda > Insecta > Diptera > Drosophilidae > Drosophila > Drosophila punjabiensis. Next base: position 5,238 of record VNJR01002964.1, on the reverse strand, counting down.
CAAACAATTATACAATAACATGAAGACACAATTTCAAGAAAACTCTTCTGAACATTCACACACGCTCATGCTCACAGTGATATTAATCAATTTATTAATCAAAAGCCTCCTGATTACTCGTACTATAAAATTCTTAACCTATGATTCTAAATAAATGGTAATGAGATGTAATACTAATGGTAAACCTAAACCAATCCAACACCAATATGTAGCTAACTAATAGTAAAGACGTTCGTTCCTAATTAAAAAATGATTAACCGTAAAATAGTTTATAAAGCTTCCGATATTTGATTACATTTGCAGTTGTATGCAAGAGAGTTAGATAGATTTCTGAAACAGTATTTTCTTAGGTATGCCCCTCTGTATATATAGTGCACATATTCTTTTGTCGTAGATATACACTTCCTTCCTATAGTTGGTATAAATTGTAAATATTTTAACAATTTTTTTATTTTTTAAATCTTATACTTTTATTTTGAAATATGTACAAAATATCCCACTCCAAAATTATGTAAAACCAAAACCTGACAATTCAAAGCAGCTAAGCCAGGTGGCAACTGTACCTCACATGAAGATTGCAGTGAAGCTCACCAATGTGGAACGTCTGGTCAATGTATCGATCCCTGTCAAATAGTTTGTGCGAACGCAGTGAAGTGCCTCACATTAGGTCATAAGGTTGCCACATGCATTTGCCCAGACATCCTGACGAACAAAAACGGCACCAAGTGCATTCCAACCGAAACAACCCTGCAGACAACTACCGAATCGACTGACTTTACTACGGAATCAATTAATATAAAATATACTGTTATGCAATTAGCAAATCAAACCGAAATGCGAACTCGATTTACCGATATAGAAGCAGAAAACGACACAACCATATCCTATGCTAGTACCACCGAATCCTACCAAACTACAGAACCCATTTCACTCACAAGACCTACCGTCTCATATGACAATACACCTCCATATGAGAACGCTAAAGAATCCCCAATAGAATTGGTAACTCCAGCGTCCGACAATTCATTTCCGTTAATATCACAAGAAACTACTTTTTCAGAAAGACCTATACAAACTACAAGTACTATTCCTGGACGAATAACGAAACAAATGACTGAGTTTTCGACAGATCTACCTACGACAAGCCCTGATAGTACCGCACCCAAAATCACATACGATAATACCACTCATATTCCGACTAAACAGACAACAGCCGAAGGTACGACAAAATTTCCCAATGAAGAAACAACTGCAGGAACTTTTAGTAGGCAAACTATTCCTTCTGATTCAACAACCACACCCTACTCTTCGGGAACGACACCGGGACAAGTAACAGATGAGACGACAGGCTTTACAACAGAAGTAACAACTGGTCGATCTGAGGGTAGTGTTTCGTCTATTACCCCAGACGCTACCACTCATATTCCGATTGGAACCACCACGGGTCAAATAACTGAAGAAACGACAAGATCACCCAGCGAAAAAACAACTGAAGGATCTATTGGTAGGCAAACTATTCCTTCTGATACAACAGTCACGCCCTACTCTATGGGTACGACACCCGGACAAGTAACAGATAAGCCGGCAGGTTTTACTACAGAGGTAATAACTGGACGATCCGTTTCGTTAATTCCCCCAGACGCGACCACTCTTATTCCAATTGAAACGACCAGGGGTCAAGTGACTGAAGAAACGACAAGATCACCCAGTGAAAAAACAACTGAAAGACCTATTGGTAGGCAAACTATTCCTTCTGAACCAACAGTCACACCCTACTCTATGGGTACGACACCGGGACAAGTAACAGATGAGACGACAGGTTTTACAACAGAAGTAACAAGTGAGGGCACTGTTCCATCTATTGTCCCAGACGCTACCACTCTTATACCGATTGGAACCACCAGGGGTCAAGTGACTGAACAAACGACAAGATCACCCAGCGAGGAAACAACTGATACAACTGTCACGCCCTACTCTATGGGTACGACACTGAGACAAGTAACAGATGAGACGACAGGTTTTACTACAGAAATAACAACTGGTCGATCTGAGGGCATTGTTCCATCTATTATCCCAGACGCTACCACTCATATTCCGATTGGAACGACTAGGAGTCAAGTGACTGAACAAACGACAAGATCACCCAGCGAAAAAACAACTGAAGGACCTATTGGTAGGCAAACTATTCCTTCTGATACAACAGTCACACCCTACTCTATGGGTACGACACCGGGACAAGTAACAGATAAGCCGGCAGGTTTTACTACAGAGGTAATAACTGGACGATCCGTTTCGTTAATTCCCCCAGACGCGACCACTCTTATTCCAATTGAAACGACCAGGGGTCAAGTGACTGAAGAAACGACAAGATCACCCAGTGAAAAAACAACTGAAAGACCTATTGGTAGGCAAACTATTCCTTCTGAACCAACAGTCACACCCTACTCTATGGGTACGACACCGGGACAAGTAACAGATGAGACGACAGGTTTAACAACAGAAATAACAACTGGTCGATCTGAGGGCACTGTTCCATCTATTATCCCAGACGCTACCACTCTTATTCCGATTGGAACAACCAGGGGTCAAGCGACTGAACAAACGACAAGATCACCCAGCGAAAAAACAACTGAAGGACCTATTGGTAGGCAAACTATTCTTTCTGATACAACAGTCCCGCCCTACTCTATGGGTACGACACCGGGCCAAACAACAGATGAGACGACAGGTTTTACTACAGAAATAACAACTGGTCGATCTGAGGGCACTGTTTCGTCAATTACTCCAGACGCTACCACTCATATTCCGACTGGAACGACTAGGAGTCAAGTGACTGAACAAACGACAAGATCACCCAGCGAGGAAACAACTGAAGGATCTATTGGTAGGCAAACTATTCCTTCTGATACAACAGTCACGCCCTACTCTATGGGTACGACACCGGGCCAAACAACAGATGAGACGACAGGTTTTACTACAGAAATAACAACTGGTCTATCTGAGGGCACTGTTCCATCTATTATCCCAGACGCTACCGCTCTTATTCCTATTGGAACAACCAGGGGTCAAGCGACTGAACAAACGACAAGATTACCCAGCGAAAAAACAACTGAAGGACCTATTGGTAGGCAAACTATTCCTTCTGATACAACAGTCACACCCTACTCTATGGGTACGACACCGGGCCAAGCAACAGATGAGACGACAGATTTTACTACAGAAATAACAACTGGTCGATCTGAGGGCACTGTTTCGTCAATTACCCCAGACGCTACCACTCATATTCCGACTGGAACGACTAGGAGTCAAGTGACTGAACAAACGACAAGATCACCGAGCGAGGAAACAACTGGAGGACCTATTGGTAGGCAAACTATTCCTTCTGATACAACAGTCCCGCCCTACTCTATGGGTACGACACCGGGCCAAGCAACAGATAAGACGACAGGTTTTACTACAGAAATAACAACTGGTCGATCTAAGGGCACTGTTTCGTCAATTACCCCAGACGCTACCACTCATATTTCGATTGGAACGACTAGGAGTCAAGTGATTGAACAAACGACAAGATCACCCAGCGAAAAAACAACTGAAGGACCAACAGTCACACCCTACTCTATGAGAACGACACCGGGACAAGTAACAGATGAGACGACAGGTTTAACAACAGAAGTAACAAGTGGTCGATCTGAGGGCACTGTTCCATCTACTGTCCCAGAGGCTACCACTCTTATTCCGGTTGGAACCACCAGGGGTCAAGTGACTGAACAAACGACAAGATCACCCAGCGAGGAAACAACTGAAGGACCTATTGGTAGGCAAACTATTCCTTCTGATACAACTGTCACGCCCTACTTCATGGGTACGACACCGGGCCAAGCAACAGATGAGACGACAGGTTTTACTACAGAAATAACAACTGGTCGATCTGAGGGCACTAATCCATCTATTATCCCAGACGCTACCACTCTTATTCCGATTGAAACGATTAGGGGTCAAGTGACTGAAAAAACGACAAGATCACCCAGCGAAAAAACAACTGAAGGACCTATTGGTAGGCAAACTATTCCTTCTGATACAACTGTCACGCCCTACTTCATGGGTACGACACCGGGCCAAGCAACAGATGAGACGACAGGTTTTACTACAGAAATAACAACTGGTCGATCTGAGGGCACTGTTTCGTCAATTACCCCAGACGCTACCACTCATATTCCGATTGGAACGATTGGGAGTCAAGTGACTGAACAAACGACAAGATCACCCAGCGAAAAAACAACTGAAGGACCTACTGGTAGGCAAACTATTCTTACTGATACAACAGTCACGCCCTACTCTATGGGTACGACACCGGGCCAAGCAACAGATGAGGCGACAGGTTTTACTACAGAAATAACAACTGGTCGATCTGAGGGCACTGTTCCATCTATTATCCCAGACGCTACCACTCTTATTCCGATTGGAACCACCAGGGGTCAAGTGACTGAACAAACGACAAGATCACCCAGCGAGGAAACAACTGAAGGACCTGTTGGTAGGCAAACTATTCCTTCTGAACCAACAGTCACACCCTACTCTATGGGTACGACACCGGGACAAGTAACAGATGAGACGACAGGGTTAACAGAAATAACAACTGGTCGATCTGAGGGCACTGTTCCACCTATTATCCCAGACGCTACCACTCTTATTCCGATTGGAACCACCAGGGGTCAAGTGACTGAACAAACGACAAGATCACCCAGCGAAAAAACAACTGAAGGACCAACAGTCACACCCTACTCTATGGGTACAACAGTCACGCCCTACTCTATGGGTACGACACCGGGCCAAGCAACAGATAAGGCGACAGGTTTTACTTCAGAAATAACAACTGGTCGATCTGAGGGCACTGTTTCGTCAATTACCCCAGACGCTACCACTCATATTCCGATTGGAACGATTGGGAGTCAAGTGACTGAACAAACGACAAGATCACCCAGCGAAAAAACAACTGAAGGNGAATAGTTTGCCTACCAGTAGGTCCTTCAGTTGTTTTTTCGCTGGGTGACCTCGTCGTTTTTTCAGTCACTTGACCCCTAATCGTTTCAATCGGAATAAGAGTGGTAGCGTCTGGGATAATAGATGGATTAGTGCCCTCAGATCGACCAGTTGTTATTTCTGTAGTAAAACCTGTCGTCTCATCTGTTGCTTGGCCCGGTGTCGTACCCATGAAGTAGGGCGTGACAGTTGTATCAG
>VNJR01002963.1:0-13274 GCA_008042585.1 Drosophila punjabiensis | reverse complement strand
CACAATCAACAAGTATTTATTAAGTAAGCTAGAAAGGCAACGTTTTCTTCTTCCTTTACGGTTACCGTGAGCTTCTCTGCGGTGAGGAATGTTTCCTGATGTCTCGGCCAATTGAACTGTGCCCAAAACCTTGTAGCGACATATTACCTGATACAACCAGGCGTTGTGCCGCCTTTCCTGCTGTCAGTTGCGCATGGATATCCAGGGGATCAATTCCGATTATCGTCTCGAGTGCTTTTGTGGGGGTTGACCTCAGCGCCCCTGTAATGCAGAGCAGTGCCTGTCGCTGGGTTCTCTCCATAAGCTTGTAGTAGGTCTTCTTCTCTATGGCTTGGAACCACACTAGGTCTCCATACAGCAGTGTCGGACGCACCACCGATATGTAGACCCAGTGCATTAGAGCGGGCGAAAGGCCCCATGTGCTGCTAAGCATCTTCTTAGATGCGTATAGCGCTATGGTGGCCTTTTTCACCCTCTTCATTACATTGGGTTTCCATGCCAGCTTGCTGTCTAGTACAATGGCGAGGTATCTGACCTGTGTTTTCGGAGTCAGCCTAGTCGTGTTAATTTTTGGGGGGACCCATAGCGAACCTTTTTTCTTGTATATCTTGGTAAAGAGAATGAGGTCCGTCTTGTCTGCGTTGATACTGAGCCCTACTTTGTCCGCCCACTCACATATCTCCCTGAGCGTTGATTTCATGACCGAGCTGAGGGTCGATGGACGACTCCCGTGATAATTATGCTTATGTCATCCGCATAGGCTGTTATCTTTGGTGCTTTCCTGTCGAATCTCTTGATGAGGTCGTCTACCACCAGATTCCATAGGAGAGGTGATAGGACTCCACCTTGCGGCGTGCCCCTGTGCGCTCCTCTCACCATGGAGGCGGTTCCCCAATCGGATTGTACCCGCCTGCAATTCACAAGATTGTGAGTGATGACCGTCTCTTTAGACGGTCTTGATGGCGGGGTGCATTTTGGTCGCTTCTAGGCGATTCATTATTGCGTCTGTACTGACGTTGTTGAATGCCCCGGATATGTTCACGAACACTCCGAGAGCGCATTCCTTATTGTGTAGGGCTCTCTCAATGGTGTCTACTAATGAATGTAGTACCGTCTCCACCGATTTGCCCTTTGTGTAGGCGTGCTGATTGGTCGACAGTAGTCTCCTGACATCGTTTCTGATGCATAGGTCCAGCATTTTTGCTTGCTTAGGCTAGCTGTGTACATAGCGTGAAGCCATGGGGTGATCACATATTTGGCCACCTGTAGCATGGCTGGAAATATTTCATCTAGTTCAGGTCCTTTAGTCCCTGTAAGGGCGTTTATAGCCCAGTGGATTCTTCTGATGGATATTAGATAGTTTGGGAAGTACTCTTCTCCAGTAGCCAGGTCCTGGTGCTTAGTGGCATTGGACACTTCAGTGCATCCTGGGAAGTGTACTTGCTTTAGTGCTGTTAGGGCCTCTTCGCTGCCCTCAGTCCACTGACCGTCATCGCGTTTGAGCTGACTCTGTATGGTTGGCTGCTTCGATAGCAGCTTCCTGAGTCAAGCCGAATAACTAAAACAGACTTTACAAATATTTAAACGAATAATATTCTGAAAGTCACTATCAGAAACCAAAGTATACAAAAAAAATCCTGCGCAGGAATAGAATACAAAACATTAGATTTTCATAAGCAAACTCCAAATAAAGCTTCTCAGCCCAACTTATACGAAGTCATTCTAAATTATGATGTACGAAAACTACGGACCTTGCGATTACGGATTCACTTTGCTTACTAAAGTCTGGAAAAAAAGTTATAGCAAGAATTGACTTTAGCGATATGTACACCAATGGAATTCTCGACTTAGGTCACTTCTTTCAATGGCTTGAAAAACAAGCCGGCATACTTAATATTAGCCAACTTAAAGTGGCACCGAGCGAAAAGATCTTTGACACCATTTAATGGAATCTTTTAAAATAATGGGCAATAAAATATTATAATCACAAAGAGTAGCGCTACTTAAGTCGGTGACCTTCTTATCAATTAATGATAAAGAGAACGAAGCAATACTGTTTACATTCCATTACTATCCAATAAATACATAGCTAGAATATTAGCAAAAAATAAAAAGGTATTATTATTGGAAAAACATGACTTAAACATATCTGAAACATAACTTTCGACAGGGTAGTTGTGGATACGATCGGTCCACTACCAAATTCTGAGCAAGAAAATGAATATGCTGTAACTCTAATTTGCAATTTAACAAAATACCTTATTTCAATACTAATACAGAATAAAAGTGCGAATACAGTAGCAAAAGCTATGTTTGAAGATTTTATTTTGAAGTACCGTCCAAGGAAGACGTTCATTGCGGACATTGAAATAGAATAAAAAAATTCAACAATAGAAGAATTATGCAAAAATTTTAATCAATATATCACAGAGCATTTAATGAGTTCATCCGATCATACATCTCAGTTGACAAAACAGATTGGGATGTGTGGCTCAAAATTTTCGTATACTGTTTTATATGGCAGATGAGTTAGTTCGCCTAATCATTTGAATAGTATAGATAAGATAAAACCCCCTATGCTAAAGAATCTAAGCTTAGACTACAACAAGCATTCAAGAGAGCCAAATTAATTTTAGAGACTCATAAGCAGAAACAAAAAATTAACAATGACAAAAATATTTTAGATTTTGATTTAAAAATAGGATTTCAGGTTTTATTGCTAAATGAAACAGAGCATAAGCCAGACTTTAAATGTACTGGACCCTATTAGGTTGAAAGTATAGAAGAAAACGATCATATAATAATAAAAAAATATGGATAGGTTCATAAATTTTCATTCAAAATTTTCAACTAAATAAATAGCAATGGTCTGATCAACCAAATAAGTCATAATAATATATACCAATATAAAATTAAAACCAATACGTACTTATAAAATAACCAATTAATTAAAACATTTTTCGATTTTCCAATTTTTATACCCTTGCAGGGTATTATAATTTCAGTCAGAAGTTTGCAACGCAGTGAAGGAGTCATCNCAATATAAAATTAAAACCAATACGTACTTATAAAATAACCAATTAATTAAAACATTTTTCGATTTTCCAATTTTTTAATATATTTTACACTATATTACACTAACCTTAAACATGAGAATATAAAATAACATCATTTGAATACGTTATTTTTCAGAGGGAGGGAGATGTAGTATGTACATGTCGGAGTTTATTTTGAAATGTTAGAGTAATTAAGTTACTATGAGATTCTCAGTGTATTGGCTCTAGGAATAAATGAAGAATGAAATGAATGACAAAGACGTAAGAAGTACTTGGGTGACAAGGAGAGAGACACAAAGAGAGAACCTTCTGAAGGATGAAGAGAGGGAACCTTTTGGGTAAGAGCGCGGTGGGGAAGTAGAGCGACAACCCTGCCGAGCGTGGCGCAATGTAAGGTAGAAAAAGAATGAGGAACGGAGAAAGGGGCAGAAAGAGTTAGCCCTCCGAGTAGAAAAGTCGAACACATTGCGACTCGCTGCGCTGTACTAAAACAAAACAAAAGTGAACATGGCTGACGAATTAGATCCTATATTTCCTACATCAGAAGTGGGATCACCACACCTACAAGGCGATGCGGAAAATAACTTGCGCGCGGTGATTGAAACGCAAAACAAAGTGATTGCAGAACTATTGAAAGTTACACAGTCTATACCGGTGCCTGGCGCGCGTGCTGTTTCCGCGGTGCTACCATCGTTCGACCCCGAAGCTGCTGACGTCTACGCAGCTGCATGGTGCAAAACGGCTAACATGATTTTATGTGAGAATCCGGAATCTGGCGCATCCTTAGTGATGACGCTCAGCAAATCGCTTCGTGGCAGTGCATCGCAGTGGCTGTCGCAAATTTGCTTCCCTGGAATGAGCTGGGGGCAATTTAAGGAACTGTTCATGGAGCGCTATGAAGGCAACGAGACGCCGGCTGCAGTTTTGTTAAACGTTTTGAAGGGACGCCCAAATCCGCATGAATGTCTTCCTGTCTACTCCAGCCGATTGGTGACATCTTTATTGACGAAGTGGAAGGCAATGACACACGAAGAAATTGCTGTGTCACTGGTACTGGCACATACATCGCAAATTGATTCCAGACTGCAGCGTCTAGCATTTACAACGAGCATAAGAACACGAACGGAATGGAACACGGCCCCGAAAAGAAAAAAATCAAAATGCAAACGCCGAAATGATGCCACAGTTGCGGAAAACTCGGACATAAGGCAATGGAATGCCGCAAGAGAAAAGCAGAAGAGAGAAACGAGACGAGAACAGGCCATAGCAGCGGCAGGTCAACAGTAACGTGCTTCAAATGCGGCAACCTCGGACACATTGCATCAGCGTGCATAAAGGGACATGCAACGGCGAATCGAAGCATCGAAAGAGTCGACGTGTGGGCGGTACATTCCAATTCGGCGAGCGGTTTCCATTTTTCTTCAATTCTGGTTCCGAATGCTCGCTGGTGAAGGAAACGATGAGCGAGAAGCTAGCAGGAAAGAGATGCCATAACCTGGTAGTGTTGCGAGGCATAGGCGACAATGTTGTTAAAAGCCATTTACAAATTCTGTCCACCGTACGAATTTCTGAATTTAACTTTCACCCAAACATGACATGATTATTGGACAAGATATTTTTCAACTTGGTTTTGGAGTAATGTTAGAAAGTAACAGATTCGATATTTACAAAACTCAAACGGTATTGCGGTAGTTGATGATAAGACATTAAACAAAATAGGCTTAATTAAGAACGATAAATCAAAACTAAATTGGCCAAAGACTCCCTGTTTTTTTATTGATGGTATCCCTAATAGGCGTGTAAATACGGTTTCCCTTGAAATTCGTTTGCTAGACAAGAATAAAACGGTTCAAAGACGACCGTATCGCCTAAGCAAACATGAAAAGCAGATAGAAAGAGATAAATTTCACGAAATGTTAGAAGCGAATGTAATAAAACCTAGCAATTCTCCTTTAGCTAGCCCAATGTTACTAATTAAAAAGAAATACGGGAGTGACAGGCTGAGTATTGATTATCGCGAATTAAATGCAAATACAGTGTCAGATAAGTATCCCTTGCCATTGGTATCAGACCAGATTAATCGCCTGCGAGGCGGAAAATATTTTTCCAGTCTAGACATGGCCAGTGGCTTTTATCAAGTGCCTATTCATTCCGATTCCGTCGAAAAACCTGCATTAATGCACTAATTAAGCGTTCATATTTGCCGATGGAAATTAATTTAGAGCCTCAGGAAGAGAGTTATTGCGGAATTAATAAGAGTTTGTTGATTAGTAATGGCAAAATATTATGTTATATATGGAAGCATAAGATAAAAATTTGATTTAGTTTAATTGTTGTGGCTGATAAATCCATGGAATGTAATATTGTGTTGGGTAGAGATTTTATGGATGCTTGCGACTTGAAAATCGATTTAGAAGCGCTAAAAGTGGAAACCAATGACAAAGAAAATGCTGAAGTGAAAGTACTTTCCAATAATTGTATGGAAATTAGAAGATCGGAAAATAATTCGGAAACTCAACTAGAAAATTTAGAAAGAAACTTCGATGAGAAAACTTTAGGTACAGGTTTAGGTGAAAATAGTTTAGGTACAAATTAAGGTAAGAAAAGCTTAGGTACAAGTTCAGGTGAGAAAAGTTTAGATACAAGTTTAGGTGAGAAAAGTTTAGGTGAGAAAAGTTTAGGTGAGAAAAGCTTCGGTGAGAAAAGTTTAGGTACACATTGAGGTGAGAAAAGTTTAGGTAAAAGTTTAGGTGAGAAAAGTTTAGGTGGGAACAGTTATGTAGAAGTTTGGGTGAGAAGAATTTAGGTACATGTTTAGGTAAACAAAAGTTAGGTACAAATATGAATAGAAATGAAGAAGGTACAGATATTGTAGGGGAACACGTCTTAGGTACAAATAAGTTAGTTGAACGAAAAGGAGTGTTGGAGGAAAATTATGAAAAAGAAATGTTACAAACAAATATGTTAGAACATGAAGATGGCGAAATGGTGTACAATATTGGTGATCAAGTTAGTTACTCGGATAAAATAAAGTTAATTAAATTGTTAGAGACGAACTATATTTATGTACCAAGGCCTGCGTTACCGATAAATAAATGTGAAATGAATATAACTATAGAGAACTCAAACCGTTTAGTTGTGTACCTAGAAGGTTGTCGTATAGTGAAAAGGAATCGTTCCAGAAACTGTTAGATGAGTACTTAGAAAAGGAAATTATTCAAAGTAGTAGGTCTGAATATGCTTCTCCAATAGTGCTAGTAAAAAAAACGAATGGGGAGCTTAGACTATGCATTGATTTTAGAAGGTTGAACAAAATTATGGCCAAAGATAATTATCCTATCCCTTTAATTGTTGATTTATTGGATAAGTTAGTGGGAAAATCGGTCTTTACAAAATTAGATTTGATAAACGGGTACTTCCATTAAAACAAAACAAACAAAGATTCGGTGAAGTATACTTCTTTTACAACGCCGTTAGGGCAGTTTAAGCTTTTGCGCATGCCAATGGGTTTAAAAACGGCGCCGCAGTTATTTCAAAGATTTGTGAACGATATTTTTTCTGATATGATTCGAGAAAATTAGGTAATAATATATATGGATGATATTTTAATTGCGAGTCAAGGTACAAGAACATTTAGAAATATTAGTAGAAGTATTTAGGAGATTAGTGGAGAATAAAATAGAGCTGAGAATGGATAAATGCAAGTTTCTACAAAATAAGGGAAATATTTAGGTTTTCTGATTTCAAATGAAGGAATTAAGGCTGATGAAAAAGGATTAGAAGCGATAAAGAGTTTTCCGATTCCAAATAAAGTGCAGGCAGTACAAAGTTTCTTAGGTCTGTGTTCGTATTTTCGACGATTTATTAAAGATTTTCTAATATTGGCAAAATCGTTATATGATTTATTGAGAAAAGATAGGGCGTTTGAATTTGGAAAAGAAGAGTCAGATTGTTTCACACTTTTGAAGGAGAAATTAGTTGCAGCCCCAGTGTTGACTTTATACGATCATAGGGATGAGGTAGAGCTTCATTGCGATGCGAGTGCGTTAGGGTTTGGAGCGGTATAACTTCAGCGAAAGGAAGACAAGAAGCTGCATCCAATATTTTATTTTTCGAAAAGGTCCACACCAACTGAGGCTATATACCATAGCTTTGAATTAGAGACATTAGCCATTATTTATGCACTTAGAAGATTTAGGATATATTTACAGGGCAAACCTTTTATAATTGTAACGGATTGTAATTCATTAACATTAACACTTAATAAGATAGACTTAAACCCAAGAATTGAGAGATGGGCCTTAGAGCTACAAGAATTTAATTATGAGCTAAAGCACAGGGCAGGACAGCAAATGCAGCATGTGGATGCACTGAGCAGGTGTAATAACATATTGATAATAGATGCAAATACATTTGAGAATAATTTAATAATTTGTCAGGCAAAGGATAGAAAGCTAAAAGAAATTAGGGAAATTTTAGAGAACAGAGAACATAAATGGTTTGAAATGAGAAATGGGGTTATATATAGAAAGGATAATAAGAATAAATTACTGTTTTATGTACCAAGTAGAATGGAGCAACATGTGTTGTACAAGTATCATGATGAATTAGGTCACATAGGAAGAGATAAAATGTTAGATGCAATTGGTAACAGTTATTGGTTGAGAATGAGAGAAATGGTTTGTGACCACATCCAAAATTGTTTAAAGTGTATAGCTTATTCGCCTAAAGTAGGTAAAGAAGATGGATTGTTGCACAATATACCAAAAGGGAATAAGCCATTTGATGTTATTCATATCGATCAAAGAAGCATATTTTAGTGTTAGTGGATTCACGAAATTTGTTTGATTGTACACTACGAAAACAACAAACACAAAATAAGTTTTGATTGCTTTAGCAGATTATTTTCGGGCATACAGCAGGCTAAGGTGTATCATATCAGATCGGGGAAGTTGCTTTACATCAGCGGATTTTGCAGACTTTATGGGGGAAAAGAATATAAAACACATAAAGATTGCTACAGGGTCACCACAAGCCAATGGTCAAGTGGAGCGAGTAAATAGCAGTTTAGGACCGATGATTGCAAAACTTTCAGAACCAGAAAGAGGACTACACTGGGATATAGTAGTAGGGAAAGTGGAGTACTCGTTAAGTAATACACTTCACAGCAGTACTAAACAGCTTCCAAGTGAGATTTTATTCGGAATAAGTCAGAGAGGAGAAGATAGTGATGATATTAAGCATAAGTTAGAGGAGGAAGAGAAAATTGGAGATGTGTTAGAAGACGAAGATGAAATAATTGAGGAGAATAGGAAAAATTTAGAAAAACTTAGACGAAAGTTAGAAGGAAATCTTTTCCTTTGAGAAAATTTGAGAAAATTTAGAAGTAGAAGATGAAATTATACAGAACAAGAATGGAAGCTAACTTCGGCACGCCAAAGTTGGTATACCCTTGCAGATTCCAATTGTATAAATTGTAATCTATCCCAATATAATATAATATGAACTACTTTCATATACATACAATTTTTACAGTTTTACATCTTTTTACATTTTTTCACATTTTTACATGTAAAGTAAAATTTAATTTTTCTCCACGTTTACCGATCGTTTGTATGGCAGCTATATGATATAGTCGTCCGATTTTTATGAAATTTACAACAAAATTCTGAAAAAATATGAAATACTAGTATCTCAAAGTAAAAGAAATTATGTTGAAAACTGACAAAGCTATAATTTTTTTTCTGAAAATTTCACGACCGTTCCTATGGCAGCTATATGATATAGTAGTCCGATTTTTATAAAATTTAATCTTAAAATCCATAATAATATTTATAGCTTATATTGGAGAGTTGATCAAGATATGTTCAAAAACAGTGAAGTTATAATATTTTTCCAACAAATTTACGTATCGTTTGTATGTCAGCTATATGATATAGTCGCCCGATCTGACCCGTTCCGACATATGTACGAGTGAGAATATATAGAAGACTATCTGCAAAGCTTTATTCAGATAGCTTTAAAACTGAGGGACTAGTTTGCGTAGAAACGGACGGACAGATCAAGAATATATATACTTTATAGGGTCGGAGATGATTCCTTGACTGCGTTGCAAACTTCTGACTGAAATTATAATACCCTGCAAGGGTATAAAAATAGTAAAAAGTTAGAACAGCTTAGACAAAAAGCAGAAGAAAGTCAGAGGAAGTCTCAATTAAGAAATGAAACATATTATAATGCAAAAAGGAAATGAGCTCGGAATACAGGGAAGGTGATTATGTCATGGTAAAGAATTTTGATAGTACCGCTGGAGTGAGTAGAAAGCTAATACCGAAAAACAAAGGACCGTACGTTATTGAAAAAGAATTGAGATATGATAGATTTTTGCTAAAAGACATTGACGGGTTTCAATTATCTCGAAATCCATACCAAGGGGCTTGGAGCTCAAATAACATTCGGCATTGGATGAAAGATGAAAGTAAATCTATGTAAATAAAATGTAAAGATATGAATAGGAAAATGTAAATTGAAATTGTAATAATTATTTAAATTGTATATTTTGTAACTAGTTTTAAGATTTAAACGCTTTGTAATGCCGAGATAGTGGGCTATCTCAAAGTCCGGACGGCCGAGTTGTAACAGGCAATATAGATTTAGGCTAAGTTGGCCACACGAAAAGAGAGATGTATACCTCTTTCGAGAGAGAGGATCGCTCTCTCTCTCTCAAGAGAAACCCTTAGGCTGCCTGCGAGCAACGAAGTCAGTTGGTGATATACAATTAAGAAGACCACATGTGAATAAAGCTATATAAAAGAGACTGAAATAAATCGTATTCGATCCTGTCACACAAAGTACTTACATATGAAGCACGCTCACCCACGATCCTTCACTTAAAAAAGGGATGGTCTTTGATTTTTCCTGTGAGATACCTCACTTGAGAAAGGACATTTGTTTCACATTAGAGGATCAGAACAACCGACTTTTCCCACACTCATTCCATCTGCACTCGATAGAATCTGTGCTACGACATGTGTACTTAGTTCACAAAAATGGGGATGGAGGTGAAAAGGACACATTTGTAACGTTTTCTCAACGAAATTGGAACACGCTTCAAAAGGGACGGGGAAGCAATTAAAGTAAATTAACCCACGGCCCTTACAGAAGAAGGGGACGTAACATGAAATTGAAAAAGGATGCTGAAACGTAACGGAAAAGTCAAAGTACACAAATTTAAAGGACCATCACCCACGATCCTTTACCTAAAAAGGGGACGGCCTGTGGTTTTCCCTGTGAGATACCTCACTTAAGCAAAGGGACATCGAAGGCGGCTTTCTAGCATACTACCCCCTCCCTTTCACCCATTCGGGGAATGATCACTCCGACGCTACACCCCACCCATCCAAATTCCAAATTTGAAGCAAAAAACCAATCTCTGGAAAAATCGAGGAAAAGACAAAAGAGCTGTAAAAAAGTCCTCCCATTTCCCATTAAAGAATTATGCATTATTTTTTTCTTCTTTTTTTGGTTAAAATAAGTTCAAGTACACTTATCTGAAGCGATGTTAAAATTAACATACATTTTCATAATTTTTAGAGATTTTTGTGAGCGCACAGTAAAGAAATGACACGCGCACGTATCAACACCAATGGTGACATTATCATTGGCCCAACAGCAAGATGTAAAATGTTGACCATGTATATTAGTAACCAGCGGAGTATCGGTCATCCTTTTATAAAAATATTTCAGCGAGTCCTCAAGATATTCCACATGTTTGGGGAAAAATTTTTCTATAAACATTTTCATGAACTTATTTATTTTTATTACAAGTTGTTGGATTGTATTAGAGCTCGAAGTATTGAATTTGTTTTCGAGTGACAGCATTTTGTTGGATCCGTGAACATCTACTTGCAATGAATTTTTAAATTTGACTGAACAAATCCTTTGAAAATTGTTAGACGATTCGTTGAATTAATCCACTCAATGGTGTATATTCAACTAGACGATCATGAATGAGAAGGCAATATAATTTTGTATTTATCTCACTCGCCACATTTAACTCAGTGGAAATTTTAACATCAATCGGTCCTGATTTGACTGATTCATTCTGGTATGAGAGATCTACGACGATAATTGGAGCCTTCTCATGAATTCCATGGGGGATAGAAGAGCTCGTGGTTCTCTATTGTAATAGCTTTCTTGAAATCTTGTGTATATGTCGTATAGAACAGAAAAACGATTTTGTTCATATTTAATATTCAAATCCTGGCAGGGGGGCCTTTATGTTTTAACTCAGCCGTGCTGGCATCTTCCAGTTTAAGAAAGTCTGCACTCACCAAGTGTCCCTTTGAAATCGCTTCTAGGAGTCTCTTTTCGTTTGAAGTCCACTAGCGCAGTGGAAAACCGGCACTCTCGAGAGCCAACCGAAGCTATTTAATGGCGAAAACTGGGGCCTGCTGAGTGTGAGCACCAGCGAGCACGTCGCACAGGAGCGCCTCTAGAACAAAAGCCGTTGCAAAAATCAAAAAAGTCGATGTCACAAAACAGATTTACACCATCCTAATCGACAGAGAATTTTCCAAGGATTATGAATCTACAATAAAATAAGTTTTAGGATTTTTTTTTGTAGAAGATATGATCATCAAAGTTGAAAAATATTTCCATTTCTGCATCATAGGAGAAAAAAATGGAAAATTTGTCCACTTTCAGGTAGCATTACTTACAATGTAGATTACCTATCGTCATGTTTTTTTCTTAAAAACGATAAATACATCATTAACTGTAAACTAAGCCGAAAAAAACGGCACTTGAGTTTGGGCTTGCACAGGTAAATCGCTACCTTGTAGTGGCGACTGAAGATCCGCGAGATATTTTTTTTTGGGCCTAGAAGCATGCTACATTATGTGAATTTTAAGCCAAGCTTTAGGGCGTATATAGTGGCACAAACAGATGTCAGCTTAAAAGCAGGCTACGTTTTCCGCTACCTTTAAGCCGAGCTTTTAGTACGTGTGCATAGAATTTGTGAGCTGCATTTTGTGGTATTTGTCAGAGCAGATCTTGTGGCAAATATAACAAATAGCTCATAGCTGCGCCAGGGAAGATCTGGAAAGCTTTTGGTTCTAATTAGCACATATTTTTGCTACTGCTAGCAGAACTTGGGTCGCTCCATCCGTTTCCGTGCTAAAGGCTTTTCAAATCGAGAATCGGTAGAGTGCACAAGCCCTCAAGTTGCTTCCGCAACCTAAAGATTGAAAAGTGCTAAGTCCACAGGGACAGTATATCGAGTGAAAAAGGTTTTTCCAGAACTTAAGGAATCCCAAGTGAGTAGACAAAAGCTGTCAGTGCCTGTGTACAGTGTGTAACCCCTTCTGTTGCCCAGGTCGCCAAATTAATTGCCAGTGAAGATAGCAAATCGAACGCAGGCGTCGACCAGCACCGAGAGAGAGGTTATATCGTGGAAACCCTCTTTTATTTTTGTTGGAACCCTTTTTAATCAGCGGGTAAATGTATTCTGAAATAGTGTTATTTATTTGTTGCTTACTGTGGATATATTTTATTCAGTGGATCGAGCCCAGCAAGCAGCATTTAAGTTCCAGTCCCGTGGAGCACCCCCTAAGCGGGGCATGAAGGGCTAGGAAGCCGGAAGGAGGAGAGATTAAACTAATTTTCATGTGCGGTTAAATCGGCCACCGCGACTGCGCAACATACGTTAGTGGCCGGCTATGCAGTTGCGGCAAGTTTGGTTGCAAGTTTGGCAGTGAGCAGAGGCTTGAAGTGTTCGACCGGGGCATGACCTCTGTGTCCTTTACGCTTTGACTATTGGTCGGAGCCATAAATATTGGTAGGGAGAAGTCCCGATCAGTGGCCATAGGCAGAGTCAATGCGATTTAAATGCGAATTGAGTGCAACGATTAAATTGTTTAATCTCCGGATTTTTTTTTACTTCAACTAAATCTTGGTTTTCCCAACTGCTTAAATTTGACCTCGGCCTACATGGCGACGTAACTCTTGCGTATGGAGTTTTACTTTGTAAACTTTTGCTGCGACTAAGAGTCGATAACGATGAGAATGTATGAATTTATAAAACGAAATTAATAATTTTAAATATTTAAAGAAATTTTAAATAATTATGTTTAAGTAATTTGTAATTTTTCTTGCTCAATGTGAAGGATAGAGTAGGAAGAAAAGTCGATTTTCCCGCTTTTGTTCAAACTAATGCCA
>VNJR01002962.1:0-34005 GCA_008042585.1 Drosophila punjabiensis | reverse complement strand
CCCACCACACACTCCTGCCAGCTGAATCCGGTGACCAATCGCGGCGTCTGTTGCTCCAAGACCCGCGATGTCTGCTTCGAGTCCATGGACAGTGGCTGCCAGGCTACTGCCAAGTCGGAGCGAAACAGCACTCGCTTCCGGTTCAGCCCGAGGGCCAACAAGTGCCTGGCCGTGCTCATCGATGCCGAGGCGCCCGCCTGCCAGACCAAGAACCTCTTCCACAACGAACTGGCCTGCAACTCCGTGTGTCCAGGTGAGATGACATCCCCTTCGTCGTGATTCTGGCTTACTAATACCCATTTTTTTCGCCCCCAGTGCTTACCCAGTGCGAACGCCTCAAGTTAAAGAACAGCTTGGCCGCCCAGCGTACCGGACACTCCTCGGTGTGGTTCCAGCCCCGCTGTGATCCTGTCACCGGCCACTGGAGCCCCGTTCAATGTCTGGGCAAGCAGCCGGAGCCCTCCGATAAGAGACCCTCTCACACGGAGATTGTAAGTCGGGCTTTCGCCTCCGATCCAACTTCAGTTTCCGCTGGCGAAGAAGCTCCCGGCGTGTGCTGGTGTGCGGACAAGAAGGGAGCTCCGCTTAAGGGTACCCTCACCCGGGAGAGCGAGCCCATCTGCAACAGTCGGCAGGCTCGTAATCGCAAGGTCCTCGAAGGTGGAGACCCGCTGATGGAGCAGCTAATTGCACAGCTTACCCAGCTGAATGACGTGGCCAGCGAGGATCTGGACTTTGACGAACTGGAGGCCAGGATCCTGCCGGCCACCGCCAGTGCGGCTGAATCGAGTGTCACCGAGAGGGTGCTCGAGCTGGCCAACTCCCTGCTGGACTCCCAGCTGTCCGTAGAGCAGGCCACCCTGAAGCCCATGGAAATGAAGACCACCCGGTGTCGAGCCCTCTCGGAGACGGCATCGTTTCCTGTGAGCTGTGACGAAGCGGGTGCCTTCCGCCCGCTGCAGTGCAACGGCCGGAGCTGCTGGTGTGTTGATGCCGCCGGCAATCAGCTTCAGGCCACCCATATCTTCGGTGCCGGAGACCGACACTGCAGCCACGTACCCATCGAGGCCGTGGCCATAGAGCTTCACCTGACCAATAGCAGTGGGAGAAGTGTACGCAATGCCTACGACACCATCAGGCGGGAGCTGCAGCAGCTGCTTGGTGGCGAGTCCGTGGAGAATCTCCGTGTGCAGGAGAACTTTGACGGCTCGGCAATTGTCCGCTTCGAACTGCACAACGAGGCCAAGGTGGACTTGGCCTTCGCCATCGAAACGGCCATTGCCGCTGGCGACTTCCGGCTGGCCGGTGGCCACTTCCGTCCGGACTTGACCCGCTCCCACTTCGTGCACCGTAGCGCCGTGGTGCCAGTGGCCCAGGCGGCCACAGCTCAGGACGAGTCCATCCAGTTGGTGCTCTTCATCATGGCTACCAGCTCGGCCTTCCTGGTCAGCGTGTTCGTCGTGTACGTGATGCTCAAGCGGGGACGTGGCCATAAGGCAGTACACTCCTATAGCAAAGGCGGCGGCACCGGCGGAAGCGGCGACAAGGCCGTGGACTACTCGGCGCCCATCTTTGTGCTGGCCGCCAGTGACATGGACGCCCATCTAGGGGTCAAGGCGTAGAGGGGGATTGTTGAGTTACCTAAATCAATTTGTAAATAAAATGAGCAAATTTAAGATCTACTTTTAGGAGGGAGTGCGCCTGGAGAGGCCGCCACTGTCGAAGACGTATCACATATGTTCTAGCTTCTAAGACGATTAATTTATGAATAAAGCTTTAAAGTCGAAACAATATTTGGTTATTGGTTTTTGCTAATAATTGAGAATTTCTTAAGTAATTTGGGGGATTCTTTGGTATTCCCTAGGGATTCCTCGGGAATTTCCTGGGGATTCCTCGGGAATTTCCTATTCCTTGGGGATTTCCTAGAGATTCCCCGGTGATTCCTAGGGGATTTCTCCGGTAATCATTAGGGAATCCCAGGGAAGGCTATACTTATGTGCACAATAATAAGAAGCGCAGAGAAAGGAGCTTAAACTAACTAACTAACTTTAACATTAAAATAATAAATTATCTGTAAATTTCTGGCAATTTTTACAACCTTAAAAAATTTTCAAAATTTAGACAATTTTTTTTAATTATTGTTCAATATTTTGTGTTTAATTATTTGAGATTTTTAATTCGAATCGGAATATATATGACTTATGGGAGTACCTGCCTTTTCGGGCATAATATGGCTCTGCAAAGACATGGAATATTGTTATTATTTAAATAATTAATTATTGAAATGTTTATATGATAATTTTTTGGACAAATCAAAGCTTAAAACAACCATAATTTCAATTCGAAAAGCTTTTCGGTCTTGGTTTTTATTAGGTTAATTAAATTGCATACTTATTTTAAGAATTTTAAATAATAATTTCTTTGGGGATTCCCATAAGGATTTCTCGGGACTCCCCAGGGTTTCCTCAGGAATTCCCCCTGGCTTCCTTACGGATTCGTCGGGGAGTTCTAAGACTTTCTCGGGGATTCCTTGGGGAATCCTCAGAAAGTTTTAAGGGAAGACTATACTTAGGTGCAAACTATGAGAGGCGCAGAGTAAGGACTTTTACTACAGAGTATGAGAATCCACTGGATTCCTCATGAACTTTCCTGGCATTCCTTACTGAGCAGCATAATCAAATTGAGCACCTTACGACCCTTCGCTGTTTTAAATGGTTAAATTTTAAGCAAAATTAGATTACATTTAAAGCCACCCAATAAGAACACCGGCTTTTAGTCAGCAAACAGTTTTTTCGACTTTAATATTTAATAATACATGACATATTTGTCCGCCTGTATGTGTGTTTTGCAGCTTCATATCATAATGACACCTCCTTCGCTGACCACACTACAATTAGCTCCATGAGTGCACACCTCTGTCGCGGCACATAAACGTTAAACATCAATAAATTTTGGCTTCATTTCATGCAACTCGAACTCAGTTTTTGTATTTTTTGTGTAGAACCATCCGGGATCGCTTTGATCCCTGGACATTGGTATAACTACATATATATTGTTCATATGTATCTTGTATATGTGTACGTATGAATGTGTATATCGTATGCTACGTGCTAAACATAAGCGCGCCGGTCCAGAAAGGGAAAGCCGAGCCGCTTCTCTGTGAGTGTTTAATATCTAAAAAAAATTGTAAGTTGCTTAAAATATGTTTTGGAGCAAAATGCAATACTCATATGGATACAATTGGAAATAGATTTGTAGAATTTTTGATTTGGAAAATGCATTGCTTATACGGTATATATGTATGTGGAGTGGTTTTTCCGTTAGACTTAAAACTTAGGGTTTAGCTGAATGCGGTTAGAGAATGTATATAGATTATAGATAGTAAAGATCGTTGATCGTAGAGAAGACTTGGTTCCGTCTATTGAGCAAATGGGATTAGTTCACAATTCAGCTTAAGCTAGATTCACATGCAATTCAAACGTTAATATCGTAAAACTCGTGTGCAGATTGTTCAATATCATGGCCAACTCTCTCTCCAGGGTGAGTGTGTAGTGAGTCATGACTGGATGAGTGAGTGCATCATCATCCAATGTAGTTTCTCTTTCTCTCTTTCTTTTCGTCTGCTTCCGCTCGGGTTCAGGGCACGCACGCCCCTAATATTTGGTTACTTGGTTAGTCGGTAGTCATAAATTAATAATCCATTACGTGTGGTTTTGTATAAATCTTATAAAAAGAACAAAATGATTAGCCGCCGGCTGAAAAAAATGGCCGCAAAATGTACGTGGGTATAACAAGAATGAATCGGGAGGTGCGGCCAGGGATGGACTGATAGGATTGTTTCTGGTTGGACTCTCATTCTGGACTCATTCCGGGCTCCTCTACTTTCCAGCCCCGCCAGCTGAGCCGTTGTTGTTGCTCCGGCTATTGTTGTTGTTGTTGTTGTTGTTTGCACTGCGGAACGGTATTGAAGCGCGCTGATCCTCCATGCGACCACTCTGCACCTTCATGATCAGCGAGAAGAAGTCTTCATCGGGCACTGTGGCGCCGCGTCCCGTCTGTCCGCGTGAGGCACCACCCACAGCCGCATCCGGTGCCTGTGGCTGCGGCGCTTCGGCCTCCGCATCCATGGTGACATTGGGGCGCGGCAGTTCTGAACGCTGCTCCTCCAGCCGCGAGCCCTGGCAACGCATTAGCATGTCCAGGAAGGCGTCGTCTGGCTGCTGAGTGGTGGTAGCACTCCTAGCCAGCGGCGGGTGCGCGTGCCCGTGACCGATGGCCGCAGCATTGGCTGTCGTTGGTGACTTTAAGCCGGGAAGATTGGTGGGGTCCACGAACAGCGAGTTCTGCTGCACCAGCGGCTTGCGAGTTGCGCCCGTGGCCACTGCTGGAGCTCCAGCCTGGTTTATCTTGATCGAACAGCGTTGGTCGTCCATGCGCTTCGACTGCGAACGGGAGAGCATCTCAAAGAAGTCGTCGTCTTTGGCTTTAGTGGTGGCCTGTGCCCGGTGCTTCTCCTCCTGCAGGCGCTTGCCATCCGGCGTGATTTTGATCAGATCCAGTTGCTCCATGCTCTGGCGACGAACACGCACCTGAAAGAAATTAAATTAAGTAATAAAAAAAATATGGTTATGAACCGGTGGAACCACCCTGCCATTTGGTCTTCTCCTTGTCTAAATATTTACTCTAAGATTAGATGCCAAACACTGCTGACAGCGGGGGTTCATAAACAAAAAGCATTCAGGTTTCTTCTCTCAAAAATAGGGATGGGAAATTAACTTTACATATCTTTTACCCTACGGATCTGGGGCACAAATAATCTATGACTCACCATCCTTCCCTGCGAGTTCTCCGAGCCATCCGACTGATGACCGCTGGCCGAGTGATCCGAGGCGCTCGAACGTGCCTCCTCCTCGGTGGGCGAGGGCTCCGACTCCGGCATTCCCAGCAGCTTGCGCAGATCTGAGATGTTCACCCTGGCCGTGCTCTCGCCGACGGGATCGTGCAGCTCCTTGGCCAGCTGCAGGTGCTGCTCCGCATAGCGAAGCGCTCGCTCGTGTCCACCAGTGGCAGAATGGGCATTGCCCAGTGACCAGCAAGCCCGTGCCTCGCCAATGCGGTCGCCCAGCTCCTGGGCAATGGCCAAGTGTCGGTTGTGATACTCAATGGCCGTGTTGAACTCGTGCAGCAACGTATAGGTATTGCCCAGGCTATAGCAGCTCTGGGCCTCCACCTCGCGCTCGCCCAGCTCCATGGCCAGGGCCAGAGTGCGCTTATAGTGCTCGGCAGCGTCCTCGAACTGACCGAGGAAGATGTGCGAGTTGCCCAGGTTGCTGTTGGCCCGCCGTTCGGCTGCCCGATCTCCAAATTCCCTGGCAATGCGAAGCCGCTCCTGGTGGTGCTCGATGGCCGCCTGGAAGTCACCCAGCAGGTAGTACGTGTTACCCAGATTGCCACACGCCCTGCCCTGGGCTCCACGGTCGCCTAGATCCCGCATCAGCTTGAGGTTCTCTTGGTAGAATTCCACCGCGCGAGTTAGAGCCTCCTTTACGTCATCACCGAACTTGCCTGGGGTTCGCTGGCCCAGATGCTTGCCTTTGGCGTGGTACACATTGCCCAGATTGTAGAGGGCCCGTCCCTCGGAGAGGCGGTCGCCCAGCTGGCGGGCGAGGGTCAGGTGGCGCTCACAACAGATGGCCGCCTCGTCGAAGCGACCCATCACCTTGAGCGTGTTGCCCAAGTTGCCCGATGACTTGGCCTCGCCCAGCCGGTCGTTCATGCTCTTGGCCAGCGTGAGATCGTGCTTGTGGTACTGCATCGCCTTGTTGTAGTCGCCCAGGTAGAAGTAGGCGTTGCCCAGCTGCGAGTAGATGGCGGACAGGGTGCGCAGGTCCTCTGTGCCCGCCTGGATGGCTGCTTGGAAGAAGGCCACGCCTGCCCGGCAATCTCCGGCCTTGCATAGTCTCTCGCCCTCGAGGGCCAACTCCAGGCACATGCTGGATCCTCCGTCCGAGCCCTGCTGCGAGTTGCCATCGTGGGAACCGCCACCGCCTCCGGCTCCTAGGCCCAAGCTGGACACATTCTCCGCGGACGCGGACAGCGAGGACATTCTGCTGCGCCTCAGTCTCGCCTTTTTGTCGCGATGCTCCTCCTGCTGCAGGTGATGCTGCTCTGAAAACTGGGAGTTGTCCACTTTGCGACGCTGCCTTCGGGTGTCTGTGTGGGGTTTCGTTTGGGTTTTTAGCTTCTGGAACACGATGTGGCGAATTGGTGCGCTCTGGCAGGTGAAATTGCTGCAATTAATTGCTCTTTTGTACCGTTTTTCGCTATCAATTAGTCTGCGTTGATTCCATTTCAATATCTCAATTAGTCATTTCAACTATTCGATTTCTATTCGATATAGGGTTGTTATCAAATATCGATATTTTGTCTTGATATATAAATATATCGATATTTGTTTTGATTTTTGTAATCTTTTCATTGGTTACAATCCTATATTTACTGCATTACAAGAATCTTGCATATTGCAACTGTGAGGAATCCAACAGGTGTTTCTAAAATTTTTAAATTCTGTATTTTGAAAATTATTTATAAAGTGTTCGAAAATATGAATATACAAATCTTATATATAGTATATTGTTATTAAGAAAGTAATGGTCTCTTTAAGGGAACATACAATTTTATTCAACAAAATATAAAAAAATATTAATTATTTCACCTCTTTTTGTAGTTATATTTTAAATATCATCCTTTTTTTGATAACTATATTATCGATACGATGATTTTATAAATTGACAACTCTAATTCGATATTACTGAGTTACACTTTTAACAGAGCTCTGTTAAGCTGTTACGTTGTCACCGTTACGTCAAAAGATTACGATTTTATTCACTATTTTGTTTATATTTTATTAAAAATTAAATTTTTAAAATCGTTATATTTACAATATTATATATAAGCCAATTAAATAGTAGAAAATACTTGAGGTTCTGCATATATACAAAATACAAATTTTTCAATCGCTTAAATAAAAAACTGATGCAAACGTTTTGAGCGACTTAAGTGTGACCAGCTATCGTCGAGAATAAAAAACTGTATATCGATGGATATTATCTTCTCCAAATAGAAAATATTTACCAAGATCAGCCTTGTGAGGAAAACAATTCAAACAAGCCTTGTAAAGAAAACACTTCACCAAAACGCGCCCATTGAGAAAAAATTAAGCAATTTTATTCGATTTTCGATAAGAATCAAATTAAGAAATAATATAATCGAATGAATAATAATATCGATATATCGCAACAATTCCATCTTTAAAGATGGCGTCACTTCTACTTTGAACGATTTTCTTGTTGCCGAAAAAAGTTATATTTCTCGCATAAAACTCAACCGCCGGCCGCTCAATTCGATCGAAAAGTCCACGTCCTCCTTTGCGGCGCGATTATAAGGTGAAATTGTGGCAGTGCGTGCGCGAAATACGCAGGAAAACGGCAGCGAATCGGGTGTACCAAACCGAACCAGAATTTGAGGTGTGTGTGCGTTGCGTCGCTTTTTTTGTGTGCCCGCCGTCGTTGCAGCTAGCAGTGCAGCGCAAACATTGTGCTTAAATTACATACAATCAGCAGGGTAATAAAGCAGACGAAAGGGCATAAAGGAGAATTGTGCGAGTGGGTGCCACACAGAGAGAGCGAGCGAGAGAGCGACAGTCGATGACGATAGCCAGTGTTTAGTTATCGCCCTCGATATAGAAAAAATAGCGGCCGAGACCAATTCAGTATGACCGTGCTGCGGACCATTGGATATCTTACCTGTGGTGTGACCGTGTGGGAGACAGTTTAGCAGAGAGAGGTGACGCGCAACAACAACAGCTTGTGGTGAGTGCCCAAACTCACCACGCTCTCACCCAGAAATCTGGCACAGTGGTATCGAAATGTAAACTAAATGAGTAATCGCGTTACTGACTAAGCCAGGCATTTGGGTGCGAAATTGTGACACTGTGCGCCAGTATTAACTCTGCTCTCCCCAGTCTCGAGAACAACAATAACAATAAGCCAAATATTTTCAAGTACTGCTCATTTCTCAGCTTTTCTTTGCTGTGTGCGCGCTCTCACGTACCTATAGTATATACACATGTGGGGGAGAGAAAGAGAGAGCGGGCCGAAAGACGAGAGTGAGAGAGCGAGTCGGGCGAATGAAAAAAATATCGCCACATTTGCCGTATGCCGCCTTCGTCGTCGGTTGGGTGCAAAAGATATAGAAATCTTTTATATACACACTCCTGATATAGAACGCAGTCCGCTTTATCGGTCGGTCTCTAAAATATTCTGCAAGCACGAAACAAAAGCAAAACCGCAAGTTGAAATCCGAAAAAGCGCAGCTAAAAGAGCCGAGCACCGAATCGAGGCTGTTTTTCGTGGCGATTATTATTCGAATGCAAATTTTTCAAGTGCGCAGTAAGCGGCTAAAACCCAGACGCAATTCGGTGTTCCCAAAGTTTTAATAAATAAATAAATATGTAATTACACACTCACACATGCGTATGGTGGCTACAATTGAGATTCGTTTGGATTTCGTATGAGCATATATATTTTTTACTTATATTATTTTTAGAATATCGATTTTGTTGCCCGCTGTCTGCCTGTGTGTGTGTGTGTGTGTGTGTGTGTATGTGCGTGCGAGTGTGTGTTTGTGTCTCTCTCGCACCGAGTGTGCGTTTGTGTGAGTGTGTGTTTGAACATACATATTTATGATAAGTGTGTGTGTCAAGCAGTAAAATGTGTTAAGAATTATGTTCATATAGACACAAGTTACCTAATCTTACTGCAAAAAACGAAAAGAAAGGAATCAACAAACCGAAGTGAAGCACAAGAAAGAGCAAAGGCAAAGAGCCCCATCAAAACAGCTGCGCTCTCTCACCTTCCACTCTTCCTTACCATTCCGCCATTCTCCTATTCCATTCCGTTCTCCCATTCTCCCATTCGGCTGCCCACACACACTCGCACACGGGCTTTTGCTTAAAATCCGCTGCTGCTGCTTTGTATATTTTTTGCTTCGACACCGCATTTACATGTGTTGACCCCACTTGGACCCCTCCCCCTCATCCTCCTCCGCCCTACCGCGCGATGCGTTGTGCAAAAAATTCTCTCGTGAACTACAGTTTTAATTCAATTATGTCAAACGCTATACACACATCCACAGTGCAACCGAACACAGCAGCAGCTGAAAGCTAAAAAAGCATCTTCAATCTCCGTACTCCGTGACGTAGGCAAACAAGAGAGCAGCACAGCTAAGGAGAAGCTGAGAAATCAAGCAAGCAACTGAGAAACCAAGAAACTGAGACACAGAAACTAAGAAACTGAGAAATCGAGAAACTCAAACTGCAAAAGGTATGCCAAGACCAACGGAAGTTGGCCCACAACAAATTCAAATTGAATCGCAACCATTTTGGGCCAAAGCTCGCTCTATTTCCGTTCAATGTTTTAACCCTTTAAGTACTCACGGTGCATTAAATGTCTATGTCCCATTTTGAAAAATAACCAAACCAACATTAGGTTAATTAGATTATTTATTTGAAGAATTTGTTGTTTTGCTGAGAATTTATCGGTTCAAAAAACGTAGAGAGACGAGTAACTGGCTTTAAATAAGAGTAAGAGTTAATAATGAGGGCCAAATATAATTGTTGCTTCGTTTTATTAGGCTTTGACTTTATAGATATTTTTTATTTTGCATCAAATAATATTTAAAATGAATTGCAAATATTGAAAGCCAAATAAAAATTGTAGAATTTATTTGTTTGTATATTACAATGTGTTTAAACACATTTCATTTCCCAAAATGACGAACAAATTAATTTAATGTATGCATAGGGTTAAGCTCTACCCAACCGAAAGTCAGACAAAGAACTGGTTCTAATTGATTGAGCGATTGTTGAGCAGCAGGGGAAAGGGGAAGGGGAGAACCTGCTCGGCAAATTAACAAGTTCCAATTGATACATACGTGTGGGGACACACACGAAATTCGTCGAGCCTACTCGAAATTAGCATAAATGTGTCAAAATGTTAAATGGTAAATCATTTCGGAGGCTCTCTCGCACCTGTCAGCCAGGTGACAAGGCCCTTGCAATGCTGGAATTAAGTCATAATACGTACTTGATATATAGTCGGACAGATCAGTTTAATTACAGTAATCCATAGGGCGACCAGCACGCCCAGCGGAGAGTTGCCAAATCGAACGTGACTTGTGCACAATTAACTTTTTTTTCGCCTTAGTGCAGAAGAAAACAAAATCACTCTCGTATAGCACTCTACGTTTCTGGCCCGCTCGGCGGTTATATTCCAGTTTCTACCTGCGATCGATTCCCCCTACGAGCTTTTCGCTTTTTGTCCGAGCGGGTTTGTCACCTGCCATTAACTGCTTCGCGTGTGTGTGTGATACACTACTGGCCCAGTCTGCTTTTGTACTTAACTTGACTTTGACGTCACGGGTTTTTAAATAAGGATTGTATTTGACAAAACCACTAAAATGTGTTTTGGACAGAAGCTTGAAGCTCCTGAAATAAGAAAAAGACAACAAAACTCAATAGGAAGCCCATTAATCATTATAGACTGGTAAAATGTTAATTCTTTACAATAGCTACAACTTGTTTCGAATTAGAACCAAGCAAAAAGTTGTTCTATAACCTTAAATGTTTATTGTATCGTATTTTTGAGATTAGGGAGCTTTGTTTGCCTTTTCGTTTTATTAAATCGATGTTTTCATTAGCTATTCGCCTTTTGATCAGTTCATCTTTGATGGTAAATAAAGTTTGTAACCGATTTCATTTTGTGAAGTATTTTAACGAGTTAACCGAGAGCCAACCCAAATAAGTGTCGTGCCAGCATGTGTATGAGCAACAATTTGTGCGGTCACTGGAGTTTTCACTGTGAAAAGGAGAATGTGCCTGCTGCCATAAAATGCCTTCGCATATGAAGCGCTCCGCATTCTCTATCTATAGTCCCCCCCCCCCGTATCGGGTGAAAGACGAGCTCTATTATAAAATTACTATGTCTCTGGGGCTGTCCCCTCCCTTCGGGACGACCTGCTTTGCGTCTGTTCACCTTTTTGACGCACATTCTCCCCGCGGTTTGTTGTTAATTTAGCTGCAGCTTTAACTTTTCTGCCCGACCGCAGAAGTTAAAGAGCGTGCTCAGAGTCAATTTGCCTGCTGTAAGTTGACTCTTTCTTCGCCGATTTTCCTCTGTCAGTTGAAGCTTGGTAACCTCTTAATGGCCACAAACACACTCACTCGCTTGTGTACATTTCTGGCTGTCTGTTTTGACATAACTGACCTCACTTTCAGCCGCTTTATGAGTGTGCGGTGTGTGTGGTGTTGTGTTTTCCCTTCCATTTTCTCCCCTCGTTATGTACGAATTGTTATTGCTGGGCCATACCTGTCTCTCTGAAACAGTTTCCCTAATTTCACACTGAGAAAAGTTGCTTAAATCGCAAATACTATAAAAATAATGTTGGTTTATTTTAAGAGATATGAGTTAACACTTAAACTCATGTTTTTCAGCTCCGTATTTATATTTTAAGGTTAAGTCTATAATTTAATCCACAAAGGAACTTTCTTTGGGATTGGGTTTCTCCTGTGCCCTGCCAGAAACTCTGTTCCTTTGTGGATTTCATATGCTCGCTTTCATTCCTCCGGCTGCTCTAAAAATAAAGTCCGCACACATATTTCTTTCAACTCTATTCAAGTTGAATTGATTTACTCTCTAGGCTCTGGTGTAAACAAAGACATAAAAACAGCAGCCATCTTCGGTGAATCGCTTTGTATCGAATTCCAGTAAAGGTATGTGTAGAACGTAAAGTTTTTGTGAAATTCTCAATATATTTGCAGTGGAACCGATTTTTTATAGAGGTTTACCCACCCTCAACTCCCTAGTGGGATTTTCAGTCAGGTTTTTGTGTTTGACTTGAAAATATTTTCGTCATTTGCAATGGCCAGCTCGCCTCAAGCAAAACTACAGTCTGGTCGAAGCTTTTTGTTTGATTGTTTGTTCTATTGGCAATTGAGGAATCCATTGCAAGGGAGCAAATCAATTTTATTTGCCAGTACACAAGTATTTATACAATTTACGAAGCTAGCGCCGGTATAGAATATATATGGTGTGGTTGGGTTAAAAAAAAACCTGCAGTACTCCAGAGTAAACATATTTCGCACACAGCCAATTAACGACCGTCTGAGTGGAGGGCAAATGTTTCTCTCATTATAATTAGATGATTGCCCTCACTTCGCTGTCTGTCTGTCTATCTGTCTGGGCAGACGACTTCTCTATGCCGTAACGCTTACTGGGCCGAGCCCCAGATTTGCCTTTGTTTTGCAAAATGTTTGCATTTTTTCCTTCGCACACCTCGCTAACGAGAGGAGCAATCAGCTGTGTAGCTGTCAGAAATGGGGAAAAACGCCGAAATGAAACGATAAAAAGTCAATTCGCAGTACTAGGTCTAGCTGGAGAACCCTGCATTTGATCATAAGGCACAAGACACGAGCAGAACTTTATGTATCTTACTTATTTGGTTCCAAAATTCAAAGATTTGTTACCAAGCATTCCGCACAAACATATATTTTGCTTATTGTTTTGAAACAAATTCTCAGAGAGTATTGATTTATTTTTAAAATAATGCTTATGAATCAGTGGACCAATGGCATTAGTTGCGAACATTTACTACAATGGTTCTTATAATTATATATTGATTCCTTATATATTATTCACTTCGTTATCATATTCATAGTAAGTGAGGTCATTTGCCAAATTGTAAGCTGTCTATTGCATTAATACAAGACGTCAAGCTCGTTGAATGAACCATTTATTGCACACAATAAACTGCCAATTTTAATCAGCTTAAAAATGAGTCAATGTTTGAGGTTCGGAAGTGAGTGTATGTATGTGTGGGTCTGCCAAAAAAAATCCATTAGGAAAAACTACATTCATTTGGCTGCTGTCGTCTGACAGTCTTTAGAAATATTTTCCCATTTTATGTCAAACATTTTCCGTTTTTCATTCTCTCTAGCCTTTCCTTTGCTTGTTTCTCTCAGACTTTCTTATGTTTTTGCGGCAATTAATGACGTTTTTCACCGTACTAATATATTTTTAGACTGGGGGAAATTCGGTGCCAGTGAAAAATATTTTTGCTGATATTTTTACAACCTGCAGAGTGGCGGGGGGGCATTAAATAAATTTCCGTTTTGGCCATATTCCATTTGCAGTGCATTTCAACTTGGAGCGAAGGAAATTTATTTTCGAAAATATTCTTAATTCGATTTGCGTCTATTTATAGCATCTAGAAATGTGGGAAATTCTTCAGCTGGATGAAATCATGCAAAATTTGACCTTCAATCCCGACGAGCACTTTGTTTCAGACCCCCAATGGGTTCGGTCGTTTAACCAGAGCAAACAGAAGTTCTCCGTAATGGTCAAAGTGGCGTCATGGACAAAATCAATAAACAACACTTAAGGCAGGCGACAGCTGCAGCAAATTAAACAAAATCGCATTGCACAATTAATAATTAACACTTGTGTGTGCGAACGGCGTAAATGCACCCAAGAACAAGAATAAGCAAAGCATTTGGAAGAAGAATTCCTCAGCCACTCACTGTTTTTTAGGTGGCAAGAGTTCTTGTTATCTTATCTTCTTCACCCTGAGATACATTTTCCGTCTTTTGTTTTCACAGTGTGCCTGTGCCTGCCTGTGTTTATGCGACATTTTTTTGCTGATTTTGATTAGGTGGCAGACACGCCCACACACACTCTCTCTGCTACCTGCTTATCACAGCTCAAATCGCTTAATTAAAAAGCACAAAACGAAAAGGAAAAAGCGGAAAAAATACAAAACCCCCAGAGAAAGGTGTGAGCAAGAAGGCAGGGTAGCGCTTTTCAATAGAAATTTTCCATGTTCTGGCATTGAATTTGCAGTGGCATATATTCCACAAAGTAGCACATACGTAAATCTAAATACTTTTGTATAGTTCCTATACATACAGCAGCGGTCCAAATAGGAGGACTAAAGATAAGGAAATTTTTATATGAATTTAAAACCTTGACTTGCTAAGTATCTCTCTATCTTTATTTAAATTACTTTCGAAGCAGACTCAACACATAAAGTGATACACTTTAATAATAATATTAATGGATCCCCGTTCTATTTTCATGACCGATACTGTTGACAGAGAAATACCTCTGTAGGTGGTGACGCGATAGGCACGGGGTATATTTCATTGAACTGAACGGCGTCTGGCGCTTGTTTCACAACAAAATTTGCATTCTTTCAGCCTTATGTTTCATCTCTCTCGGTGTGTTGTGTGTGTGTGTTGTGCTTTTTTTTAATTAGTCAAAGGCTGTCGCATTCGCAGTGTGTCTTGGTCTTAATTATTTAATTAAATTGAGGAAACTGTTGTGACTGATGTTGTCTCTCTGTGCTTCCTCTCTCTCTTCGCGCTTAGCTGGGTCTGTTTTCATGTTTTACGATTTCGTCATACGGTTTTGTTGCTCTTGACTGCTCCGGGGCCCCCCATTTAATAACAATATACGTAGAGCCAAACCTGCAACCAAAACAGAAATCCCCTCCCCGAATACACTCATAACACTTGTCGCTGATGCAATTTGTTGTGGGTTTTGTGTACAATGTCAACTAATTTCGTGGCACTTTCTCTTTGCCGCGTTGCCGGCTCTTAACAGCAATAGGTTAAATTATGTCTTACATAAAAAACAGAAGCAACTGTCATGCAGGTCTAGAAGTTGAGAAAGATGCGGTAATCAAATTTATTAAAAAAATCAAGAAATTCTCGTTATTAGTATCTCAAATGGAGTGAGTTCAAAATGAGAAATATTGAGCAGATAATTTGGTGATAATTTGGTAAAATTATAACTAACTTATTTTAATTATCAGCATTCTTAGGAAATAAGGTTTAAAGTTCTTTGAACCGATAAGATCCCAAGTTTAAGATATGGCAAGCTTGAGAGTTTTGGAAGCATAAAATATAATTCAGTTATCTAGAAGTTATGACTCTTGAACTGATATCTATAGTTCCATGAACCCCTTTAAGAGATAATTGTAGAAATATAATTTCTAGTCACTATCTATATTACAAGTTTCAGAACTTTTAAAAATGTAATTTCTTACTAACTTGACACGTACATTTTGCCTAGTTGGTCCTTGAGTTTTTTCAAGGCTTTTATGCATACATTTCGTGGAAATTGCCGAGTTGAAGCCGAACCTATTAAGTCCGCTTCAAGGTAATTCAAGGAAACTTGAATGAGAATCTCTGGTTCTAGTGAGCTCTGCTATTTTTACCTTACCAAGAACTATTCCCTTTGACCTGCTTGCAAGTAATAAACTTACTTTCCTAGAAGCTCTCACTGAGCTCCTTTCACTCTAGATAATTAAGTGGCATTTGACAGTTGCAAATATCTGTTGCAGTAGTTGCAATCCCCTTCCGCATGAATCGCAAGTCCTTTGCACGTCTGCGCACACCCCACGCCTTCGATTAATAATTGTTCATTGCGCAAATGGAAAAATGTGTTACTTTTCCGACCCATCGCTGGCAAGAGCTGCTGACGTAGTACTCTCTACAGTTGGTGACCAAAAATAGAAGTATAAAGTGAGTCTATTTTTGTGACCCATAAATGCTGGCTGTGCCCCCACCTTGTGCTTTTCCTGCGGCTTTTCCTTTCTGGTTGTGTCAATGTCGCATTGCGTGAGCCGGTTTCATTTGAACTTTGGCGAAGTGAGGTGCTGGCGCCCCTTTTTATTGAAATTATTTAGAGCTGTCTGTTGTATGTAGTGTGGCGTGGTGGTGGGAAATTTGTGGTCGGTCAGCAGCTAAGCGGGCTATCAATAAATTGAATCATGCTGCCAATTGAAATTAAAAAATGCATTAGCCAGAGTCAGCTCGATTTGGAATCGTTAACGTCAGGCAGTGGCCTTCAACGTGGCTTAATACTATAAACCCTGGGCTGGAGTGTGTGTGCGATAAGGAAAGCTCGGTCTCATTCATGCCGATGCATCTGTCGGATGCATTTCGCTCTGATCTGAGCTTTATTAGCTGACATTTGCACAACAAAACCCTTTTTAGGCAAAGCTCCCCCTCATTTCTATCTCTTGCACGCATTCGTCACCACCCTCTCGTTTCCTATCTGTGCAGCTCTCTCTCTTTGTCTCTGTCTCTGTCTCTGTCTCCCCATCTCTATATCTGTAGCTAATGCTGTTTTTTCTGGATTGGCAAACATCAATCGATAGTTTGGCTTGCCATTGTTTGCCACTCAGCAGCCAGCTGCAACTTTTTCAATCGAGTTTCTCCAACTTTGCCTTCTTCCTTCGAGGCAGTTTTCTAATTTAATTTATTACTCTTCCCCCATCGTTCATCATTCGCCTGTTAAGTGCCTTGAATGTTTAATAACGCTTTACATGCTCGCCAACAAGTTGCCCAGATTTACGCAGTTACTATTTTCCCAAAGTGACCCAATTCCCTTGGAAATTTTCTCTAATTTTGTTAGCTCTTCTGGCCAAAAGCACGGACACGGACCCCGTGTGTGTGTATATATATATATATCCTGCGCAGAGTAAACCAAAACAAATAAAAAATGCAACCCAGAGAAATGTAGACTGGGGAGGTAGGTTCTTTCTTTTTTTCCCCAAAAGAACCAGCAGCCGAGCAAGTAGTACATTCCCACACCCGCGACGCTGACCACCCACTCGTGACATTTACAATGTGTTCTCTTCCTTTTGGTGGTTTTGGCACTGGAATGTTTTTGATTTTGATTTTGTTTAAATGAAAATAAAAAAAAAATTTTTCATGTTACTTGCAAGAGAATTCTTAAAACTAAAGGAAGAATTGATGCTCCCTTATTTATTGTATTTTATATCCGGTAATAAGAGCTTTTATTTCAATCTTCTTAATCTTTCATTGGCTTACTTAAATGCTTGTGTTTAAATGCTTTTTCGCAGTGTGCTAGCAATAAAAGGGATCTGATCTAAAAGGAAGATCTTATGATGTAGAAAATACATTAAAATTAGATGAAAATCCCAGAAAATATATACTCTCATTAATTATAATCCTTTTCTCGCAGTGTGTGTGACTGCTGATGATGGTCGTGGCTGCCTTGAGGGCGCACGCTGGGCGGCCCAAGTGCTTACATTGTGCAAACTTTCGCTTCTTCTGCAGCTGATGCTGCTGCTGCTGATGCCGCTGCTGCTGTTGTTGCTCGCTCCACTGTTGCTGTTGCTGTTGCTGATGGGGCCAGGGCATGAAATCTTATAAAACTTATTGTTCCATTTCCTTTCACTTTATGTAAATTAAACAGTGCATTATTCTTGCATATGCACGGATGGGGCCAGAAGGACGACGAGTGGGTGGCAGAGAAGTGCGGGATCCAAGCAGATATTTGCATTTTGCACTTGGCACATGTGCCAAGTTCTGTCCCCTGTTTGTTCCACATGCCCCAGCTTTGCGTTGCGTTACGCTTAACGAGCGGAAGGGTCGGAAAAGCTGTTGCATATGTAAACTCGTTTCGCGCTGATTTGATTGATTCCATGATATCAATACCGGGGACAGGATAGGACAGGACAGGACAGGACAGCATAGCACAGAGCAGGACAGTAGTGTGTGTATTCCCTGTGATAAGGTCAAGGTTTTCGCCTGCATATCAGTCCTCCACTCTCGCTGATGTTGTTACAGAAAAGTGCGCAATGGGAATTCAAAGGAAGCACCAATTTGCGTTTATTGCTTTTATTTTATGAGGAATATTCGATTTTCCAGGTACGATCTCTCTTGCAAGAGTTCTTTTTCTTCCTGTGCATAGTTAGATACGCCCACAGACTCTGACTTTCCTCAATGATTACCGGCAGAAATCAATTTCATGCTGGCAGCGCTGATGATTTCCCAAGTACCTGTACGTGTACACGCAACATAACGCAGTTTATAATTTTGCCACTAAACTCTGTGGAGCCGCCAGTGGAGTGCATGCCAGTAATTTGATGCATTCGCCGCGTTTCCATCTCTCGCATTTTCACTGTCATGCCTTGCTGGAGCCGAGGCGGTGATGATGGAAGATTCTCACCGACCATGAACTCGTCTCTGCTGCGCTGCACAAAAGGATTTCAAGTGTGTGTCTGTCTGTATGTGTGTGTGTGTGAGTAGAGGGCGCCGTTTATTGCGTAGTTTTTCCACAATTTTCCCGCTTGAAGCCCTGCTGCAGCCCCTGCCTGATTCCTTGGACACGTTTTCAAGTACGCGTCAAAAAACGAAAAACAGTGCGCAATATTTTCACACTGAAGAAGAGGCATGTGAAAGAGGGGGAGAAAGTGTCAGAGGGGAAATTCTGCTTATCATCATGTCGCTTTACATTACATAAACCCACACTGGGTCCCATAAACACCTTCAAACTAAAGGGAAAACTGTAGATAAAAAGCATTCAGGTTTAAGCAGCAAAATAAAGCATAAAGAGGGGGAAAAACAAAAAATAAACTAAGCCATAATCACTAAATATTTTGGGGAAGTACGAAATAGAACGCTTAAAAGCAAAGGCATTAAATTGGTTTGGGTTTCCCCATAGCAACTGTACCACTAATTTCAAATTTTATTGCATTTCCAATTATAAACAAGCCTTTATTTTGAAGGAATTTGATTGTTTAAAAACAAAACAAATTATGGGGTTTTCAAATCAATTAATCTTCCCAAAAAGCCCTAAATAAATCAAAGTAAATTGTGGGTAAATAGTTCGATAGTTTAGTATTATTACCCTAACAATGGTATAAATCCGGAAACAAATTAAAGTTAATACTTAAATTCCTATATAATCTGCCCAATTAGGTTTCAAAATAATAACAAACTAATCTCTGATAATGAATCTGTTGATAGAGCCCACAGGCCTTCGATAGGCATACTCCAAAGTAAACGATTATTATTATTTTTTTGTGACTCACATTAAGTACTATAAGTAGAGGGAAATGACAACACTTTGAAGCTATCCTCAAGCAAACAAACAATATGCAAACTTGCACGTAACAGCAACTAAAGAATGCAGAAAGAAATGAAAACCTTTTTAAAAACTTGGCAATGGGCGAAAGTTTAATGCCACTTTTTGGTAACAACACGCTCAAAAGTTGCTCTTCTCTCTCTCGCCCTCAAACGTTTATTCGTAGCTTATTGATTATGGCTGGAAAACCAATAGACATGCGTCAAAAAATATACTATTGGTGGAGAAGGCAATGCTAAGAGCTGGCCACTAGAAGGAGGACTGTGTTGGTGTCCAAATGGGTGGGTGGGAAAATAATTTTCCCCCACTGGTGAGGGCGACAGCGACGACGCTTAGTCATTAGATGGCCAAAACGATGACTGTGTTTAGCTATTGGGCGGCAAAAATCTTATAAATGCCAGCAGAAAACAACGGTCAAACACAAAGCAAAGCAAAACAAAGTGTGTGGAGGAGGCCTGGCCAGTCAGGAGAATCCGGGGAAATGTGTATTGGAGTAGCGTAGTGAATGGAAGAGGCCACAAAACCAGCGGACTTGTCTCATTATTTTGTGAGCGGCTGCCCCGGCTATTTGTTATTGTTTTCTGCGATGATATGCTGGGGAATTTCGCCCCGACGCCGTCGCCGAACGCTGAGTAAATAATGTCATAAGGTCACACGCACACACACATTAAAGGGGGAACACTGTATCGGGGGCCTAATGGTCAGCAGGCATTGTTGCTGCTTCTGTTGTTGTTGTTTTCGGTCATTTGTCTTGGGACATTTGGGCTGGGCTGGTGGGACAGGCCCGTCCGGGCTGAGCCCCGTTGATGGTTTTATATAAAATAGCATAATAAATGGCCAGCCCAGGCGCAGGCCTCTAGATTCGCTATCGTTCCCATATTAAATGTCACCGTGGGGTTGACTTGACGTTGTTTACTCGATGGTGTCCCCGCCCACAGCGAAGGTGATTGAAGCAAATTAAACCAAAAGCAACACAAAAACAGCAAAAAACAAAAAACAAGCAAGGGAAAATTCAATTATTAACTGGACAACGGCGTTGAAGAGCGCTGACCACGAATGCAGAAAATAAAAGCCCGTCAAAGGCAGCTGTGCAAACTTTTCACTCTCCACTCGCACACACACACACACACGCCCGCTCTCTGTCGCTCTCCTTGCGGTTCGGTGAGTTCCGGCTGACCAACACACACATGCGTGTTCTGGTTTGTCCGGCCACTGAGAGAAAAAGTGGCCAAAATATACCAATATCAATAATAATCCAAATTATGATAAATTGTAAAAGATCTAAGTGTATAAAATAAATATTTCTTTAGGCTTTTATTGTTATTTGTCGAACTTATTATTTAAAGCTGACCCGACTTCTGTTTTCTCTCCGTGCAGAGACACCCACGCGTCTCGATTTCCATTTCCACCGGCTGGCAGGCAGGCGAGCGGGCGGGTAGCAGCCGGGCCAAGCGAGTTGATCGCATTTACCTGTTTGTCACTCATACGCCGTGTGGTCCCAGTCCGTTTCTGGCTCTTTTATTTCTGCTCTGGATGCATGTGGGTGTTCCGCCGGCGAAATGTGTGTGTGTGTGTGTGTGTGTGTGTGTGTGACATGTTAAACATGTTTTGCTTGGAATCGACTGTGGGCCGCCGCGTCGGTTTGACTTGCATTTGTGCCAATTTGTGTGCCTGAGCCTAACTGGAAACAGTGAACGAGTTCCTCTAGCATGTCCTCGAAGTGAAAACTGTGTGGCGTTGTCACACATGTGTGGCATTTTTTCTGAATTGAATTGAATGGAATTGAAGTTCAAGCCTGGCCCATTTGGTTGATTTCTCTTTTCCCTCGCAAAACACAAGCCATGCAAATGAATGAGTTTCCCCTCGCTCGTGGGCGCGTGTCCTTTATTTGGCTTCATTTCCGCTCAAGATGACAACGCCATTTAGTTTCCGGTCAATGGCGCTCCTTGATTTAATTCCGGCAAATGGGGAATTTAATTTATCAGAGATGGTTACAGTAGAAACCTTTTTGTGCTGGCCACATTGCGGCCTCTTCTGTGGCTATGAACATTGGGCTGTGGTCAAGGGAAAGTTGGGCTGGCGAGAATGGGCGTACAACTGGGAAAAGTCGGAAAAATTTATTAATTGGAAGCGAGGAAACCTCTTTAAATTAGAATTCACATGCAAATGGTTTGGTTTCCAGTGTTGCCACCACAGTGCCTCATTTTTTTTATCAGCTCCATGTTATCTGGTGACAAAGAAATCACAGTCAGAGCCATTATCTCCACACACACACACATACGGACTCACCTGCAAAGCCCGCGATTAGATAGATACACCTGAACGTTTCATTTTATCGAATGGGTGCTCTTTTTTCGTGCCTTTCTCTGCGCTGTCAATTTTTGAGTTATTTACGCCTATAAAACCAATCTATTTGGCAAACGTTAATGGTGGCCATATCTTCTCTGTTTGCTTGCAGTGCATGTGATGCCAAATATCCATTAAAAACCAATAGGAAACAAGCAACGGCAACAGCGAAGGTCGAGCCGAGGACTATATGAATGCAGTAATCAAAAGTTAGCCAGCCAGCAGCCCTCTCTCTCAGTGAACCAAATTGATGTGCCATTCAGGAGCAGCTGAAGCAGCAGCAGCAGCGCCAGCAGAAGCGGAGACAGAGGATCAGAATCTGAACGAGAATCAGAGTCAGAGCAACGCAGAAGCTAAGCGAGAGTATTATCAAGAGTAAGGCGCATCGCAAATGCAACAATCCCTCCAGTAAACAATACAAAAAACCAACACAAGAAGCGACGAAAGCGGATAGCTGAACAGCAAGCAGGTGAGTGCGGGTGTGATGAGTGGCACTGATGAAGTCACCGAGCTAATTGCCTGCCCCACTTTATTTCAGAGTACATACAACTGTAACGAATTTAAACTAAATCCAGGCAGCTAACACACTTCACGCCCAAGGGTACCCGTTTGATAGATGCCAAGATAAGTCGTTACCGCTTTGACACCGCCATCACCATTACCCAGCAACAGAAGCTGCTCCAGCTACTCCAGCAACAGCAGAAGGAGAACGCCGCTCTCAAAGGCAAGAAAAAGCACAAGGACAAGCAGAAGTTGCAGTTGCAGCAGCAGCAGCAGCGGCAGCAGTTGCAGTTGGTGATTGGCCAGGAAATACATCCAGAGTCAGACGAAGAAACAGGAGCAGAGCTGTTGGGCTTAACCAGGAGTGACGAAAAGAACTGCAAGACGCCAAACTCAACCGCAAAAGTCGCCAACATAACACATAAAATTTTCGGTTGGCTACGCAAATCACGCAACAAACGGCCAGTCGAGATCCTCAACAGCGATTTCGGCGAAGACGGCGACGAGGGCGTTGGCGAGGGCAGAGGCCAAGGCGCAGGTGAGGGTGGAGGAGCAGCTGCAGCTGCCGGTGCCGGTGCAGCCGATCAATTTTCAGTGGCAAGCGTTAGGAACAAAGCCGGCAAGCTGAATACCACACAGACAGCCACGGAGACCGCCATCGATTCAAACGAACCCAAATCTGAAAAGATGTCATCGGGCACGTTTGTGGATCGAATCGACCCGTTCGCCAAACGTTCGCTCAAGAAGAAGGGTAAAAAGAGTCAAGGTTCCTCGCGCTACAGAAATTCTCAGGATGTTGAGCTGCAGCAATTGCCGCCGTTAAAAGGTAAGTTCGTAATTATATATCATTTTATTTAGTGATCAGCAAATTTTACATTTCGCTACGATAGCCGATTGCTCCAGCCTAGAACAGGAGGAGCTGTTCATACGGAAGCTGCGCCAGTGTTGTGTGTCCTTTGACTTTATGGATCCCGTTACGGATTTAAAGGGCAAGGAGATCAAGCGGGCCGCACTCAATGACCTATCCACCTATATAACACATGGGCGCGGTGTGCTTACGGAACCGGTCTATCCGGAAATAATTCGCATGGTAAATATCGCTTATATCCCTCTCAGTAATATTTATAATATTTTTTGTACTCGCAATTATTCTAATAAGCAAATTTACAACTCAACGAACTTATCCTTAATTATGTCTTTTCCCCAACAGATTTCATGCAACCTATTTCGCACGTTGCCGCCCAGTGAGAATCCCGATTTTGATCCCGAGGAGGATGATCCGACCCTGGAGGCGTCTTGGCCACACCTACAGCTGGTCTACGAGGTCTTCTTGCGGTTCCTGGAGTCGCAGGACTTCCAGGCAACGATCGGCAAGCGGGTGATCGATCAAAAGTTTGTCTTGCAGGTCAGTGCTTACTTTCGTGCTAAAAATAACAAGTTTATTGAAAATGTGTTTCTGCTCTTTAGCTTTTGGAGCTGTTCGACTCGGAGGATCCTCGAGAGCGGGACTTTCTGAAGACGGTGTTGCATCGCATCTACGGAAAGTTCCTAGGACTTCGGGCCTTTATACGAAAACAGATCAACAACATATTCTTGCGATTCATCTACGAGACGGAGCACTTTAATGGAGTCGGTGAGCTTTTGGAAATTCTTGGCAGGTATGTCCCCCTTGGGTCTCTTCTCTTCCGCCACAGTCTATCATAATTAATAAATTCTTCGTATTAGTATCATCAACGGATTCGCTTTGCCCCTGAAGGCCGAACACAAGCAGTTTCTGGTCAAGGTCCTGTTGCCGCTACACAAAGTCAAATGCCTGTCGCTCTATCACGCTCAGCTGGCGTATTGCATTGTACAATTCCTAGAGAAGGATCCATTCCTTACCGAGCCTGTGGTGCGTGGACTTCTCAAGTTCTGGCCCAAGACGTGTTCCCAAAAGGAGGTCATGTTCCTGGGCGAAATTGAGGAGATACTCGACGTGATCGATCCACCGCAGTTTGCCAAGATCCAGGAGCCGTTGTTCCGCCAGATTGCCAAATGCGTGTCAAGTCCACATTTTCAAGTGAGTACCACAATTTGCTGTCATTGTAAAAAGTTTAATGTAATCCAAACGATATATTATCTTTTCCCTTTAGGTTGCTGAGCGCGCACTTTATCTGTGGAACAATGAGTATGCCATGTCGCTCATCGAGGAGAATAACGCGGTCATCATGCCCATCATGTTCCCGGCTCTGTACCGCATCAGCAAGGAGCACTGGAATCAAACCATTGTGGCGCTCGTCTACAACGTATTGAAAACGTTCATGGAGATGAATTCAAAGCTGTTCGACGAGCTGACCTCCAGTTACAAGGCGGAGCGGCAAAAGTGAGTGATTGCGAATGCGAAGTTTGAAACCAACTAACCAATTGTGTAACTTTTGCAGAGAGAAAAAGCGCGAGCGCGACCGCGAAGAGCTGTGGAAGAAGCTGCACGAACTCGAATCCAATCGTTCTACTGGGCGCTCCGCTGGCGGTAGCGCTGCGACATCGAACAGCGCAGCCCCCACGGCGTCAACGTCCCTGCAGCCACCTAGCTCCGCCGGTCTGAACTCTCATCAGCAGCAGTCGAATAGCAGCAGCAGCGGCAGCCTGTCCAGCGGCGGAGCCGGCGGCGACAATAATCCTGCGACCACAAATGCGAAAATCAAACAGGACGTCAAGGCGGAGAACTAAGCAAGCAGGCAACGCGAGGCGCGCTGGGAACTAATAATAAACCAACATCAGTAGGAGCGTAAAGCTAACGCGCTATCCGATATCCGTAAATGGCAGAGACAACCGCAACAGCAACAACAACAACAACAACAACAGCAAGCATCTAAAGGAGAAAGAAATATAGTTATACTAAAACACACACACACATATGCTAAACTTTAAAACAAAACATATAAAACTAAAATGTATACTCGATTGACAAGACGCCAACCAAGCTGACCCACCATCGGACGGGATGGGACGGGAGGCTTGGGCGGCTGTTAAAGGAGGTAGAACCGAAATCTGGAGCGGGAGCTGAATCAGATCCCTGTCCGTGGGCGCGTTTGTGTGTTTGTGTGCGTGTAGGAGGCTTCAGTGCAGCATATAAGAAATCTATATACAAGATAAACCCCATATAAGCAGAATTCTACACACACAAACACGCATACACTCACACATACACACACACACACACATGCAGACACGTATAAATATATATTAAAAAGAAGAAAAGAATAATTATTAATTACGTTTAAGCGAACACAAGTTGAATAAAGAGAAATCATGTTAGTAAGTGAAGAAAAGAGCAAGCGAACGATGATACCTATAACTGAGGATCGAGGATTGTTGAAGCGCATTGAATATTATTAACTAAACATATTGCTAACTAGAGATCCTAGCATAGATCAGCCATCTAAAAAAAAAACATACACACACATACACACGCACACCACCAACTCACCTGCAAAGCATAATTGCATTCTCATTCGAAATGTGTAAAATAGTTGCATCCTCGGAATTATGTTGCTCCATAGAACGGCGTGTCTTAGTCCCCGATTTCCCACTGAATTGTATATAAAAAAATATGTCAAGAACTGTGCTCCTACCATCCCCCCCTCACCCCCAAACTCTATCCGGAAAGAAACTTTGTTACTTAGCTTTAAGTGTTGCACACTCCGTCAAGACTTCTCGAAACAGAAATTCCAACAATTCCCGCGCAGCTGCACGAATCCGAATCGGTTAGTAAGCCAAGTTTTAGTACGTTGTTGAAGTTGCTGCTAAACTGGCTAAGGTAGAGACACAGGCAGCCGTCAGATCTATACACGAATAAGAATACAACTAAATACCATACCATAACGTAACGCTGATCTATCTAAATGTATGTAAGTGTGCGGAATATATCATCCATAAGTCCCCGCAGCTGGGGAATAGGCGCATGCGCAGTAATCGAGATGTACTAAACATACGAAAAACAAAATAATGAGAGCATTGTAAAAAGGTCAGGCTAGAGAAACCAACCAACCGAGAAAACGTTAGTCTTTAGAAAATGGTTTTTGGAAATTCAGCTAGCGAAACATTTCCAGGCACTATCTAAATATCCTTTATATCTCAGGAGGAAGCGGTCCAAAGCCTTCGAGTTCTAAATAGTTTGCAAATTCCCTTCATATTCTTCTCGATTTTCGATTAAATTTAGTTATTTACTATGCCCAGCTTTGTAAACTTCATGGAAATGCGCACAATTGTCATTATTCGATTATTTTGTTATTGTAAATAATGTAGCTAAGATGAAAGGGGG
Organism: Drosophila punjabiensis; assembly: GCA_008042585.1. Taxonomy (NCBI): domain Eukaryota; kingdom Metazoa; phylum Arthropoda; class Insecta; order Diptera; family Drosophilidae; genus Drosophila; species Drosophila punjabiensis. The sequence goes on along the minus strand of VNJR01002962.1, from coordinate 7,839 downwards.
ACACATTTTTGGACCGCTTCCTCACTCATACACACACACATCCACTTAGACGCACTCATAGTAAGGAGATATATATAAAATTTATATATGAAGTATACTATGCATGTTTGTTCATTCAACTCTCACGACGACGCCCATTACAAAGTATAGAAGCATGCATTATAGGAGCCAACTAGGAGCAGAGACAGAGAGAGAGAGGCGACTATCCGCTAATGAATGTCTCTCATTAGGCGATACCGTAAAAGTTCATCTAATATTAATGATAATTGTGTCTGTGAATCGTGAGTTATTATACACATATATTGCAAACAAAAGGAAAAAGCTAAAAAAAAAAACTATAAATGAAGAAAATCTAAAGGAAACAAACGTAAAAGTTAGCGTTATTATTAAATATGTTTGTAAAACAATGTCAACAACAATATGCAACCAGAGTGCGTAGGGAGAGAGAACCGTTTAAAGAGCATCCACTATAGAGTCATCATCGGCTAAACGAGAGATATATATTGCGAAAACATAAAAATTTAACAACCTATGACTAAATACTAAGCAACGTGTGTAAGAAAGTTTTGCATCTTTATATTAGCGTGTAATTAAACGAGAAAAAATAGCTAAACAAAGCCCGAGACAAACCAGCAACTGCAACTAGATCCCACGAAGATCACCTCCATTAAATAGAAGTAAAGCCATCAGAGCGTCAAGCTCCACAGAAAAACACCAGGAAACAGGACTATAACTTTTGTTATACAAACACCAACCTCTTGACTCCCAACTAGCAGCAGATCAATCCATAGCGCACCCATCTCTAGTTAACGTTGATGTTCGCCTAGGATGCCAATCAAATTAATAAAAAATGCAAATGCAAATGTATAAACGAAGCCAGAAATCAAGCAAGCAAACTAAATAGTAATGTTGACGAAGGGAGGAATGCCTAACAAACAAATGATTAAGTAAATAAGTAAGATTAAAGTGTCTCTTCAGTCCTTTGTTTTCCTTACTTCTTTTATTGTTTTTTTGTCTTTTTTGAGATCAGTTTCTGTTGCACTCTGAGTTAACTGTTTAGTCCGCTTTTAACTTACACATATGGTAACTTTAACTATAGTTTCTATTATTGTATTTATATGTACAAACAAATCGAGCATGTTAAACGTAGCTGTGCTGTAGCTGCTGCTTAGAGCCGGCTGAGCGTGGAAGAAGTATAAGCAAAAGCAAACTCGTTAAGTACTTTTAGAGACGAAACCTTGTACTAAAAAGTGTACTAAAAATAAAGTCGCATTAACAACGTTGCAAAAAAAAAAGTTAAGAAACAAAAACAAAAAAAAAAGAAACAAAAATTTAATGGAAAAGCAAACAAAAACCAACAAACAATAAGAGCAAAAATAGTTAAAGCGCTTAAACAATATAAATACTATGGATACTAACAATGAAAGGAGAGGAGAAGGAAAAGGAAAAGGATCACAGGGCAGAGGATAAATATATATGTGAATTACGTATTTTCTTATGTTCTAGACTTGTAAAAAAACAAACAACCTATCGTATATATGATACACGCTATTATTACGTATGACTTTGAGTTCTTGTTCTTTAGGACGACGGTGTGTGCGAGGATTTCAGTGGTTTTCTTTGGGTCGAAGGCACACACTGCACTACACACTCGCCCGCCCCACACACACACTCACTCAGACACACCCACATCCACAGCCACACACTCACTCACACACGACTAAACAAAATCTTATGCTGAGAGTAAATATAAAGAGTAAATTATGATTACACAAAACATAAATGGGAATAAATATATATATATAGGTATATACATATATATATAAAAGGTATATATACATGAGCATCAGAAGAAAACAAAGGTTTAGTTGATTGCTTCGACAGCAAGTATGCGAAAAAATTATAAAAATAAAAATAAAAACTAAAAGCATGGCAGCAGAAAATGATTTGAAATTGCAAGGCGCAGGGGAAAACAAATATTTAGCTGCAAGCAGAATTAACCAAAAATGAATAAAAAAACCAAGTAAAACATTGAAAAAAACAAACACACACAAACTGAATGAATGAGTATGAGCAAACGGAGAGAAAAGAAGCAAAGAGATCAATCAACAATAAAAAATTAATAAATAAAAAATAAAACACAAAACTGGTTTCATTTGGTATTAGGAAACAACAACGTGCTATTCAGCTATTTTCGTATTTCAAGTACCAAAGGTTTGAAAAGTTAATTTTTTTATAGGAATGGGAACATTGGTACAAATATCTATGGCTTTCTTTTGGCTAAATCTTAAATATTGGTTTGAAAAACGAAAGATAAACAGGACGTAGAACATTTTCGTATCGTACCTCAACACAGAGATAGCTTACTAAGGCTTAACCTTATGAAATGCTGCACCACCATGGGAGAAGGTTAAGGTTTAATTTATATATTCTGTTCGTTGAGGCATTTCCTTTAATTCAAAGACACCTTCAAATCAGGATTATATATATTTTCTGATGTACATAAGCAACTGTTTAGCTACGGAATGCCGCCCGTGTATCTTCAGACTGTGATCCTAAAATTCTCAAATTAACATCAACCTATACTACAATATGCAGTGTTTTTTCGAAATGCTAAGTTCTCGTGTAAAGTTAACAATATATTAAATATGTAAAAATAATAATTCCTCAACTTGGGACAAAACTAGGGAATATAAAAAATATATGCGAAAAATATGCAAAACAAGCATAATTAATCTTTCCAAAAAAAAAGCAAAACGGCAAAGTTTTTGCATGTTTTAGCCGTCAGCTTTTGTTAGCAAAAAAGCTAAGAACGCAGCGAGCTTTGCGACAACGCCACAAAAGCTATGGCGTTGCAGTTGGTTCGCTGCCGTAGTCAGGTGCAGGTCGCAAAATTCGCGAGAAAAATCAATTTTGAAAGTTTCACACTCGCCGAATACTTTTTTCCCGTGATCCTCCATGAAGTGGGAGAACTATTGCGACTTTGTGGCCGGATGTTTCGGTGGTGAGTGGAAAGCTTCGGCTTGGGATCGGTTCCGCGAGCATCCCATATTCGGTCTTGTCTAGGAATGACGCAATGCCCAGAGCCAGATGATGCTGAGCCACTTGTTGAGAGGAACAGCCCCCAGCGGCCAATGGGCGCCACGGTCAAGTTCATGAGCGGCGGCGCCCCTGATCCCCAAGGCGTATTTTGGTGCCGCCAGCGAATTTTTGGCAAGCAGCATGCAGCGGCGGCTGTTCAACATGAATTTTTTAATTAACTTATTTATGTATATCATTATTTTTATTTGTTTTGATTCAGGTGCCTGCGGGGTGCTGGTGGCCCATCCCCTCGACACGATCAAGGTGTGGCAGCAGGCCTCCAACTCCTCCGTCCTGACTGCCGTCCATCAGATCTACACCAGGAATAATGGGGTAAGTTTAGAAAAAGGATTACGTCTGGTCAGAGTTTCTAAAAAATCGGAATTGATAAATTTTGAATCGAACAAAAGCGGGCTTTTATGTTCAGGTAAAACGTGAAAAGATATTTTTGCTGTTTAAAGATTCCGTGACGGTTTTTTGATCCTCTGACTAGAAGTGATCCTTTAAAACTTCGGTACTTCGTTTAATCGGTCAGCAACGCCTTAAAGATCAACGGCTTTTACAGGGGCATGTTCTTCCCGTTCATCTCGACGGGAGCCATCAACTCGCTGCTCTTTGGCATCTACGGCAACCATCTGCGCCAGCTGAGGAAGGTGTGCCATAGTGACTACCAGCGGGAGCAGCTGGAATATCACAACATGTTCATGGCAGGATCGGTGGCCGGATTTGTGCAGTCCTTTATAGCCTGTCCCATGGAGCTGATAAAGGTCCGCCTGCAGACGGCTTCTTGTGGGTTTGCTATAAGTTTTGCTATCCAGAAGCTGTATATAATGTTTCAAACTCCTCCCCAGATTACAATGACTATCTGTACGGCCAGCGGCGGACAGCCTTTGGCACTTTCAAAAGGATACTCAAGACTGACGGCATCTCCGGTCTATATCGCGGTCTGCTGCCCATGATGTGTCGGTGAGTGTTTCCCCAAACATAGTAAAGTTTCCAAGTCACCACTGTGACCTTGCAGCGACGTTTTGCCTTATGGAATCTATATGCTGGCCTACCGCCAGAGCGTTGACTACCTGGACGGAAGGGACTTTGTGCGGCGACGACGCAGCCAGGCGGACGGGTCGAGCATCAATCTGTTGGTGACCACATTAGCCGGCGCCTGGGCGGGAGTCATCTCGTGGGTGTGCGTCATTCCGTTCGACGTGGTGAAGACTCTGATGCAGGCGGACGAAAACCACAAGTTCCGGGGCATCTTCCACTGCGTGAAGGTGAACTACAGAGCCTACGGCTGGCGGAGTATCTTCCGAGGCAGCTGGATGCTGGTGGCGCGGGCGATTCCCTTCAATGCCGCCACTTTCCTGGGCTACGAGTACGCCCTGGAGTGGTGCCAGAGGTGGAATGGCACCTACGTATGACCCAAGGCCAGGTCTGGCGGGGACTAAGAGCTTTAACTAGTTTGTATGCTGTGACCATTGATATCTACTGAAATAAGTGTGATTGAAATTTAATAAACTACTTAGGCTTTTTGCTATATTGTACATATCCTAATACACTTCAAAGCTTTAGCTGATTTTTATAAAAAATTGTAAATTTGTGATACTTAAAAGCAACACTATGTTATAAAAGCGATTAAAAGAATATAAGGTTTAAAATGCACAAATAATAATATTTCAAATAATTTTTAATACATGAAACATAATAACTTTGTTTAAAAATAGTTATTTTATGAACACATTTTACAAGGAAAAAATGAGAAATACATACAAAAATATATTCTACAAAACTGGAAATAAAAGAGGAAATCATTTATATAATTATAATTTATAATTTTTATTTATTAATTTTAATTTCTTCTCATGTTAATACCACATTTAATTGTTTATATTAAAGAAAACCATTTTAAGGCAATATTTAAATTTTAAATTACTTCTAACAGTGCTGCTGGCGCTACCAGACTTCTCGCTTGCCCTTGGCGTTGCCAGACTTTTGAATCCCGATGGTCTCGTGCTCTTTAGTGTGTCCAGCTACCCTAAAGAAAAAATCCACTCATTTACCAAACGAACAACAAGTTTTATAAGCAGAAAACCCAGCGGTCACACTGCACCAATCTGTCGACAAACAAACAACAACGCACGGATTCGTTAAGAAATAGATAAAAAGAGTACAGCGTACGTCGCGCGTTTCTCGCTTAATTTTTTATTGCGCTGCAACGGACGCGAGTGCGTTTAATGAGGCGTACGAAGTGGAGATTTGCATATGACCGAAAATCACAGCGGACAACAGCTCATAGATACTGAAATACACACAAAATGAGCCCTGCGATGTGCGGATGAGTGATGAGTTCCGAAAAGTGTTTCCACAATCGTGCAAGTGAATCGACGTTGAATTGCGAACAATTATTGTTGTTGCCAGTACATGTATTAGTATGTGCAACGGCTTGTGGCGGCGGGCAAAGTTCGCACAGTTCGCGGACAGGAGGTGGCAAACGCTCGAAATAACGGTGTACAGGAAGGCGAAGAGAAAAACAAACTGAAAAAAAGCAGAGCAAACGGGCGAGGAATAACGCAACAGAGTGAATTAATCCAAGTGCTGTCCCCTTCTGAATCCTTTTCCTTCCCGCCTTCCTTTCTTCCCTTTCCTGCGAAAATCATCCCAAAAACACAAATTACGTGGCAAGTGGTCAGGCAAGAACAACAACAAACGAAAACCTGCTGCTGCAGCAAGTTTTGGACCGTTGTTTTTGGTTACTGTACGTCGTGCCAAGCACGCCCACCCCACCACCCGCTCGCCCCCTGCGAAGCAATCCAATTGGAAGCTAAAAAAGGAGTAGAAGAATCCAATAGAGAACGGCGATAGAACCCACCACCGAAATGTCGTCGCTCAAGGTCGCTGTGAGGGTTCGCCCCTTTAACACTCGGTAAGCTCAGAAATTCCAGTCTGGCCACGACTACGGGATTAAGGATTGAAATAATGGCACATGGTCATAGATGGTTTTATGATTGGGAAAATAGAAAGGGAAAATAAAACGATATCTAAAACATCTTTAGAGTTTTATTTACTAAGCTTAAGATATTTTAAAACATTTTTGATTGTAGATAAGAAAAATAATAAGCTAAAACAAACAAACCAAAAAAAATATGCATAATAGTTCTATCATCTTGGTAAGATAAATTAGGTTTTAAACACTCGGTTCAAAGACACACTTGAATGATGTACATAAATCTACATTAAACATATTCGTAAAAGTGTAAATTCCTATATTCGAAAACTCGTTGATTTTTGGAAATAGCTGCTTTTATCCCTGAGATATCATTGATTTCCCTCTAATCTTAAAGTTGTAGGTTCTTTAATGCCACATAATTATATGACTTACATTTTCAAAATAGTTAAGGCAGAATGGTCCTATTATTATTTTTCATGATTAAAAATACAATTTTATCCAAAAAATCTACCGTTATATGAGTCACTAAAGTAAATATTTGTTTCATTAATTAGATACTACCTGTTAAGTACGTAAATACAAAACACAAAATGCCACTGAAAGTATACATTATTGTGAGAAACACGATACACTCAAATTTTTTGTGTTACTTAATTGGCCGGCATTGTGCGTTAGAGAATGTTTGCCCAGCCTCATGATAAGGTGGATAAAACGCCCCTCAATGAGGCATTGGGAAATGTGTGGCGCATTTTTAACCATACCGAAGAATAGAATGGAAAGGGCTCACTGGAAGCTCAACGTTTTCGGCTAACTAATTTCTGTACAAAAAATCCCAGTAGAAATTAAAACATAAAAAAGTACTGGTAGACTCTGTTGGGTCTACTTAAAACCACATTAAACCTACGAGCATGTATTTTTTCCTACAAACCTCGCCTGATGACGATCGTTAACTATTTTTTGTTGCCCCTTGTTTTTTGTTTTTTTTTTTTTTTGTGTCTTTATCTAGCCTATCTGGCGGAGCGGTCATTGCTTTTGGCACAGTTACTTGCGCATAAAGCCGAAGCGGCGTAACAAAAGCAGGCGAGAAAAGGCCAGAAAGAAGCGAAGAAATTGTCAGAAAGAACGAGGCGCAGACAAAGAAAGATGGAACCCGTAATGATGTCATTCATCTCGGGGGGTTCGATAAAAGATTCGCACTCACCTATACACACACGGGCTGTCTCTGGGTTCGGGCTGTCTTTGTTTATAGGTTTCCGTGTGTTAATTGTCCATGAAATAAAAACAACATCATCAGTGGCAAATGCGGTAATTATAATGGCAGAAAAACTAGAGCTAACTCCCTGGCTAGTCGTGACATAATCGTTTTGGCTTAGACTTATGCAAAGCAGCTACTTACAGATACAGTGAGTGCTCGATAATGAGATTTGGTATGTCGATGGGAACCTAAATATTCTTTGGTTCTGTAATGTAGAGAAAAAAGTACTAGTTCTGCTGTCATATAAACAAGATAAATCTAACTTTTTCCAAGAAGTTTTTAGGTATCTTATAAAAGAGTTTCCATTATTTTGTAGATCACACTGTTGCCATATTTTTGCCAGCTTGTTTAGCCTCCGACGGACATTTTTAGCACATATTTCCATGGCTCCTCCGTGGACATGCAAGACTGACTGACTCTGCTCGTTGCCTCCGTGCGAAAACAAAAGCAGAAATATACTATAATTACGTATACGTATGTATGCACCTAAAAAGCGAAAAAAAAAGGAAATTAATTTTGATTTTCGGCACGAAACTGGGCGAACAAGTTCCATATCTCA